>PQXI01000187.1:0-69122 GCA_004786145.1 Botrytis paeoniae | reverse complement strand
GGCTAGGCCATAAGGGCACTAGCAGATAACTTTTGAAGTACAAAATAAGAATAGCTATAGTAAGGGAAGTAAAAACAAGTATTGGGGCGTAGTACCCACACCCAATACGAGAGTCCTAGGCCCTCGAAGCCTTTCTATGATTAAGAACATTTCAGTCCAACGGCTTCAATTCAAGGTCCTCTTCCGATCCTGTTCCATCATTGAATGTAATAATAATGGTAGTATTAGTGATACTACAAGTGCGCAATAGCTCAACGATACTGGTAAGAATGATCGCATTAATAAGCAACTAGTTCCAACAGCGTACTGGCGGCCCGGATTTTAAATATTCTGACGCCCACGATATGAAAACGGTACTTTATTCCGACCATTCCCGGACCAACAGTGGCTTCTTCGGCTATATATTACTGTGATGATTTGGGAAGTACTAGGTATGTATTGATGGAATACTGATGGATAAACTTCGGGATTGTTCGGGGAGATATAAGTATTCTTGATTTCCTGACGGCGTCATACGGCTCTCGTTGTGTTTGGCCTCTTCTTTCTCGAGAATGCTTTCTATCCACATTACCACTTGGATATATGGGCTAGATGTTATTGCAATATTGCAAGATTGCAATCATAAGCATCGAAGGCGTAAACCCGGCCTTGTTACGACCAACTTTGAATTTGGATGATGACTGTGGAAACCATGAAGAAGAGATGGAATCGAACAGCAATAGATTAATACTTCTGTGTTTAACAATAGTTGGCATATGTTGTTGGTGATAATAACTCGCCGTTAAAATAAATCAAGAATGTTAATTACTGGAACATAGCATACCCATGTACCCGAGAAGAAATCATGTGTCAGCGGCTGAAACTGCCAGCATTGGATGGTGTGAAGAAGCCATTAACCACAATCTACAATGTGACGTCATAGCAATTTCAAGGGTCTAGAACATACAAGAACATTCAAGGTCTCACAAATCAACCTCAATTAAATATCTGAAAACATAACAAAAATACTCACACAAAACAAATCATAATTATCGTAATAACAATGTCGTCCACAACCGGTTCCTACAGATCCAGCAAAATCCACGAGCGAGCACCCGCTCGTACCGCTCTCACAATCTCAACTATCGCTCCTCCGAATGGAAATTATTCTCATAGCAATACGGTTCCATCCAACAAATCTACAGTCTATCTTTGTGGTTTGATGGGGGATTTACCTGGCGATGGACGTATAATTTCCGGAGGAGTAGCGGCGCAAACCACGCATATTTTGAGGAATTTGAAAGCTATTTTGGAGGCCAGCGGAAGCGGATTGGATAAAGTGGTACAGAGACGTGTATTCTTGGTGGATATGGGAGATTTGAAGTGAGTTCCAATTCTGAATTCCTGATGGTTGTGGTCGTATGAGGAGCAATTGGAAAATTGAAGAGGATGATAGGGGGTCTTCTGCTAACTTGCATAATTTAGAACAGTAGAGAGAATCTGGGGTGAATGGGTTAAAGAGCCATTCCCGGTGAGCACTTGTGTGCAGATTGTGAGATTGGCAAAGGAAGCCGCAAAAGTGGAGATTGAAGTTGTCGCGGAAACAAATTGAAATGAAAGATTAATTTAAAAAATTCTGTCGTCACCAGACATTGCTCAGATTGGTGATTTAGAATGCCTGACTGATGTTTGCTTCCTCCAATCCATATCACTTTTCACAAAAATTTCAACAGAAGCTGCTACTAAGCTTTCTTCTGTTGATAAAGTGAGACCTCCACATGTCAATATCTTGACTCGAATGAGACAACTAAGAATTTTTGCAGAACATTGAAGATCAGATTGAATTTGAACCCCGCACTGGTCCTGCCACAAAATCTGATATCTGATCCTCGGCGGCGGTGTGACTCTGGGAAAGGAAAAATTATATCCACTTGGGTCCCAAACCAAAAATATGGCAATGGAGACCGACGACCTTGTCGGCCCCAGACTTTCAATAACCTGGGATATAGATGGACAACAAAAAGTCCTTGGTTCCTGACTCCAATCGAAACAATAAAATCGCTCAAAGCGACGAGCGCACTTCAAATTTTGATTAGTTTTGGCATTGAAAGCTTGCATCCAGTCTGTTTGTCCAAGTCAAGGGACAATCTGTTGATACCAATATTACTCAGCAATTTCCAGTTTCAATCCCTTCCTCTATGATCCACCATATTCGTACAAATTATCTCAATCAAAAATAATTGATATTGCGGATGTGTTGGTTCAAGAATGAGATTCAGGACATGCTATACTTAGTAGTAGCATGGTTGAATGTTAAATATACACCCGATACGATGTGAAACATTCCTTAATATTCCAACGTGAACCCACTCCACGGAAGTTATATTGTTGTGACTGGTCAAGATTGAAGGCTGATGAAGTTGGTGGCGGGTAATGAATGTAGGGCAACGGGCAGCAATCAGATGGAACCATAACTTTTCTGCATCATCGCGGCAAAGGCGCTATTAATAATTTATCATAATAGAAGCGAAGAAGCGCCGCATGCGAACATCATCATTTTCGAAACCAAAAAGTAAGCATGGAACCTTACCTGATGTAAGACACATGTTATTTCCATTCCTACAATTTTCTTCTTCGATCATTAATACAATGTTGGATTATTCTCCAACTATCAGGAATGTTGGTGATTACTTGCATCCTATTTCTTGTGGGACTTGTTATATTTTGAAGTTGTTGTGATAGGAATGCATTCACGTGATAGGGTAATGCTTCGTTGGATTAGTTGTGGGATACGAGGAGCGTACCTGAAGCATGAACCAAGCTCTCAAAGCCCCCAAAAGTGTATGTTATAGCCTCCTGCGTAGTATTGATGAGATCGTCAAGTCCAAGCCCAAGTGCAAGAAGCTATATGTTCCCTTATAATCTCGTGGAAAGATGAGTTTGACAATCTCTTCTCCGAGTGTGGCATCTCCCGATTCTTCTGTTCTTGTTCCCTCTGACAATTTTCGCGATGTCGCAATCATCAGTACACCTTTCTATCCTTAAGAAGTTCATTCAAACTCGTCTCCCATATGTTCGATTGGTAACTCCCACATCTCTAGAATATGCAGCTGCGCGCTCAACATTCTGCTTATCAAATGCTACCGTTCCACTTGCCATTGTGAAACCGGCAACAGTAGCAGACGTATCCGCATTGATATATTTTACCACAGACCATCAGATCCCAATTACAGTACGTTGTGGCGGCTATTCTTATTTTGGTTCCGAATTTTCGTCTTCCGCTTTAGCAATCGATCTTCGCTGCCTCGCATCAATCCGCGTTTCACCCACCCACCATTCTGCAGTCATTGGAGGAGGTGTTCTCCAGGGAGATCTTGCTCGTGAACTGAGTAGAGAAGGCTTGATGACGCCGGTAGTAGCTATTCCATCTATGGGTTACGCAGGATGGGCGATGTATGGTGGTTATGGCCCATTTAGTGCTGCTTATGGATTAGGTGTAGATCAGATTATTGGTGTGAAAGTTGTTGATTCTGACGGAGAGATCAAAGACTCTGACGATGAAGGAGAAGATGGGTTATTGCGAGCTGTTAGAGGTGGAGGTGGCGCATTAGGGATTATTGTTGAGCTAAGAATCAAGGTTTACCCATTGCAAAAGGTCTTGCCACCCTTTTTGGTTCAAACAAAGAAGCAAAACTGACAGTTTGATAGGTTCTTGCTGGAAAGATCGTCTTCGAATCAGAAGACATATCAAAAACAGTAGAGATCTTTAACAGCAGATTCAAAGAGCTATTCGCGCGAGGACTACCTCTACAACTGACAGTCCAACAATCAATTTTCCCAAGCTCCCAAGGGCAGGTATTCGGGGTTCGATTCATGTGGGCTTCTGAAGATATTGGAACTGGGCGTCAATTGCTGGCTCATATCAAATCACTTGCGCCTGTCAGCCAAGATGAAGTCATCTCCACTACAATCTCTCAATGGATGGATTCCAATACTGGACTTCCTACTAGTGGACATGGAAAGCCTCTTACACTAACTGTACGGAGCATAACACCAGAGATTGTGACAGTTTTGGCTAGGAATTCAAGGCGAATGCCGGGGGATTGCTTAGGCTTTTCCATGCAGGAACTCCGTGGAATATCAACAAAGATAGATCTCACAGCTGTTTTCGGGGCAAGAGAGCCGCATTTCATACTTGAAATATTACCAATAGTATCTGATATGAAAAGCCTCGAAGATGCAAACAGATGGGGGGAGGACTTCCTAGGAGAGCTTAAAAGAACAAACCCGGAAAATATATTGGAGGCGACGTATATTTCTTTGACTCGACAAAGCGAGCTATCACTGTCTAAGATTTATGGTCCGAATTATGGTAACTTGCTTGAGTTGAAGTGGATGTACGATCCGAATGATGTTTTCAGCCTGGCTATACCAAAGCTGATTGACAGAGCCTTGTAGACTTATTGTTTGAAATTTGTTGAAAATCTGTAAAATTATCAATATAAGATATAATGACAGAATAATAGATAGGGATAGATAGCAATAGGCGGCAGTAGAATGAATTCTTGTTTTCTCTGGATCGCAATTTTCAAAGATATATATTGAGTATCGTGGACAATTTTGCCATTGAATGTCATTCCAAACAGTGACTCCCTCACCTCAGCTGCTTATCTAACGTGGTTGATAGAAAGTAGAACTTCTACGTTGAGATCCCAATGTTTTAATAAAAGTCACTCTACGCTTTGGCTCCAGGTCATCAGAACAGTAGACTCCAAAATGACTACCTATAGATTGCGGTCTTAGCCCTGGCTTCAAATATCTTCTGCCTTTGGTATCATGTGCATCTTACAAAAGACGTCGAAGGGAACTCCCTAAACTCCGTGCGAACATCACTCATACGCTACAACAATACTCCCCTTCCAAAGCACCTCCATCAAACATTCCCTTCCACCACCATTCTCCAATTCAAACCGTTCATTAGTCTCTTATTAGATTTTATGGATACCGGTCAGATGGAAATAAACAGACCGAAATACCCGCCAATGCAGCAGTTGGCCCCAGCATCGATTGGTGTAGGCCCATGGTAGCGTTGAAGATGTCTGAGTATGCTTTTGAGACATCTTTTTCTTGTGGGGAAATGAAAATTCTGGCTGGTCCTAAACTATCAAAAGATGGGGCTGGAAGGCTAAGGGATGTGAAATATGTGTTGAGGATTGCAGTTGACTCGGAAATGGTCGCCGCGAGTGAAAGAAGCTTAGCTAGAGAGGACACATTGAGGGGTTGAATTGTGGTCCTCTTTTTTTCTTTGAGAAAAGTAACTTGAGAGATCTTTGATGCTACTTATCTTACAAAATTTGCCAACAATTAACTAGAGACTAATTGCAACAGTTGGTTACTTATCGTCCAGATTCATGACGCATAACGCCCAAATTGGCAATGGTATATATACCGCGATGGGCATGTATAGTCTAAATTTATGTTTCTTTCGTGACCCAAGGAACACTAGCAGTACAAATGTATATATGTGATACAATTCGGGAAGTCCTTATTCATAGGAAGCATCTTGCTTCTCTTGCAAGTACTTTTTTCCCTGTCGACCTTTAAATGCCAGCTATTTGGCGACTTTTCTAATTGGACCAACCTCAGCACTTGAGTTGTTGTCCTGACAATCTTCCTCCTCATCCCACAAAACCTGAATAGGAAGTACTTCCTTCCTAGCACAAGGCCGTGGCTAGTATCTGCAGTCTGTACTTTATACTTCAAATAGAACACCATTTCTCTCATATTGAAATTCACCGATTCCCCTCTCCAACTAACCCCACCAATCCCTCCATAACCTTCGGCCTTCTTTCCCTCCGAGCCTCCAAGTCTTTTTCAACCAACCTCAAAGGTACACTCGAACTTGAAAAATCGTTCCTCCTCTTTTTTAAGCTTTTTCCTTCTTCGCCTCCATCATTGTCCTCGTCATTCCATGCACTCCTCTTCCCCGCATCACTATCCCAATCCGCCAAACCTTTACTCCACATACTAGGGTCTAAGCCTTTGTTCAAGTGCGCCGTGATTCCAGATCTCTTCGGATCAATAGGTTTGAATGGACCATAAAGAGGGTTGGTGAGGGGATGAGAAATATATTGATCGTGGGTGTAGCGAGTAATGTTTAGAGAAAGAGAGAAGACCTTTTCATCTGGTTTCTGCGAAGGCGTATTTCCATCAGAAGAAACCGTGGGGGAGGCTTGCGGATCCGGTTCGACAACCAATCGATATCGCACAGGACTTGCATTGATAACTTCCTGTGCCGCTGTCGCGGAGCTGAAGATGAATATGAATGCGTTCTGGACAGGAGATATTGGGTGATGCTTTTTATTCGGGTCAGAATATGTTACATTCCCTCTGCATACAAACTGGGAACGGAAATACAAACCTTCAAACTCCTAAACATAGTAACCTCCCCAAACCTCTCCAAAACCCTCAGCACCTCTCTTCTCTCCGCAAATGTTCTAGCAGAAGGGAATATTTTAACATGAACTGTACGGTTAGAGACATTGGAACTTGCGGCGCGTAAAGACGCTGCCATTTTCAGAGATGTAATATCGTAGAGAGCTCCACTTGAGCTTCTTATTGTCGAATTCGCATTGGTAGTGTATTTCCTAGTAGTCGGAGGACGAGAATGCTAAATGAAGTGCAAGCACATGAAATTTTGGCAAGGCTGAATTAATTGGGTTGGAGAAATTTTACGGTAACCGAGACAAGGCAAACGTGCAGTGAGTGAGTGAGTGAGTGAGTGAGTTTGCACTGTTCAACATGACCTTGGCCAAGCTAGAAGTCGTAGATTGAATATATAATCGGTCTACTACATAAAGTACCTAATAATGAGATTTCCATACTTACTTGGGTAGACATGAGACTTTATTATCCTGAAAGTTCGTAAGAAAATGTGGTGATGGTATCAGACAATGTTTGCAGTCGTCTCTAAACATGATCATTCTGAAGGGAATGCGAGGAGGGTCTCTCACTTGCTGCACATAGGGTAAGATATATTTTGTGAAAATTTTCCATTCATTGACTTGTGCTAATTGCACCAAAGTACGAATGTAAGAATCTGATATTATTCGTACGGGTAGAGGCATAGTCTACTCCGTAATATACACCATTTAAACAGTGCTCTCGCTGTCTCCAAAATTCCGGGGTATATGTTTGAGCAAACCCAGGCCAGCAAGGTGATTAAGGAAAGATGTCTGGCCCATCTACCTAATTCTTAGACCAATCCGAATTCCAATCCGAATTCCAATCCTTTCCCTAGAGTAAGTAGCCGTGTGGCTTCGCCATGTTATCATCCCATCCCATCCTATCCTATCCCTCAAACGCCAATCCTAAAACCTAAAAGTTGAACCTCGGTGAACTTCACAGTAACCCTCAAACACATCCAAAATATCCCAGGGTATTAAACGCCACTATTAATCTACTCTCCCGGCCTTTCCCTTTCTTATCCTCATTCTTGGTGCCTTAGCAACCTTTATTCTACCCCCTCCTACACTTTCCATGCTTGTCCTGCACCTCAAGCCTTGCTTCCTAATTCCACTAGGCGTACTTGCTCTTCTAAGTGACAAAGGACATTCTTCCCTGTCCCAGCGTTCTTCTTCCATGTATGCCTCGTCAACGTCATTAACGACAGTATTTAACCATCTCCTCCTCGCCTTCTCAATCTCAATATCATTCCAATCATTTTGTGTACTATGGTCGACTACCAGAGCCGAGATGGGTGAAGGCACAAGGCTGAGTTTTGATGATGACTTGCGCAGATTGCATTGAGAATTATTGCTAAGCATATCTTCGACTAATGTGCTGATATCGCGAACGTGAGTGGTGGAACATTGTAGTTGCACATTAAGTTGGCGTTGTAGCCTCCGACAGGCTAATACTCCAGCTCGGTAAGGGGAAGTAGGCGTAGTTGGTACAGATCGTGTGGAGTTGGATGGAGAAGACATTTCCGAATCTGCTGATAACGAAGGCGTTGGAGATGTGCATTGCCGAGCCTGTATATCTCTTGCATCTTCATAGGAAAGAGATTGCTTTCGAAACTGATTGATGATATCATTAAGCGGCGACGAAGGATTGTAGTCTTCGAAGAAGGAATATGAGCTGGTAGCAGGTGATGATGATACAGGAAAAGAGTCGTCCCTTGGCGATGGTTGCACATCATTGTCGCACTGATCAAAATTGACCGGAGCCGCGCCGAAAGTAAAATTTTCGAACATATTGAAGATGTGAGGAGTGAAGATCAATTCTATTAAAGATTGGTCTCAGAAGGAGAAATTGTCGCGTTTATGTGTTCATCAATGGGCGTGAAGTATGTCAGCTTCAAGGGATTAACGTGCCCATGAACTAATTTCTACAATGAGTCGTGATGTAATTTCGATGTGGATGAACTAATGTTTGATAGTGATATTTCGAAGAAACTTGACTCGAGTAAGCTTGTGTTGGTTGTTGGTTTGTTGATGGATTTGAGTAACAAAAGATAAACCACGGGAGTAGTTGACAATTTAAATCGTGAATATTAATCAACAAGAGGGAAGGGGAGCATTTGGGGTGTTCTAAGACGAAGCTTCTAAATGCCGTTTAAGCATTAGGAGAATCGGCCGGTCCTTTTAAAGGGAGACCTTGAAAGCTAGAAGGCTTCGATCTCCCGGCCAGAAACCCTTAGTCGGGCGAATAAATGGTATATCACTCAGCCTTAGCCTGATTAGTTGTACTAGACCTATCGATGGGCTTACCCTAAGAGGTTTGGATCTGAGTTTTGGAGTCAGGGATTAAATTGGAAGGGATGATGGGCTGCAGACTGGGGGACTCTAATGTGGCAAAACGAATTTTGAGAGGATATGATAGGTGAGTGAGTCTGGCTTCTCCGTGCACCCCCTTTGGTAGTATCCATAATGACCCAAGGGAAACCCTAGTGTGTATTTCCATTCCCAGCAAACTGGAATTTGGTTTGTTTTTCTAGCCTAGGATGATGGTGACCGTGAAATGTTTACGGATAATTGTGTCTAATTGGCTCTTTTGTCAATTTGTCAAATATGCTGTGCTCGATCCTCTTGTCACCTGTCATACTCTCCTTGACCATTTCTCTAACTGTAGATTAAGTGCCAACAACCATATCTGTGGGTTTACAGTCGGGGTCGAACGAAAGGAAAGAGCAGAAAAGAAGCTTGAAACAATCCTAAAATACATTATGCAAGTCTAGGCAAAGAAGCTCAGAATAGTAGGAAATTTTACTCTGCTGCTCAACTAAGACGTACTCATTTGTTGGGTAAGAATGCATGATTGGGTACGAAGAGTACCAAGTAGGCACAGAAACAACTTGTGGAAGTACTATGTAGGCGCTTTGGTATTTAGGTTTGAGCGGCAGCAGGTACGAGTAGATGGGCGTTTCGAAAAAGAACACGGCTCAAATGACCCGATCAGTCAGTAGATCCGATTACAAGTCGAAAAAGCCAGCGCTACACAACGAGACAGCCAGCCTCTCGGATGAAAACAATCCAATTATAATTGCACTGTGCTTAAGACGGCCAACTTCGCTTTCCTTCGGATATGAGGTTTGGGAAATGAGGACACGGAAGTGAACTTCCTTTTTCTTATAAGCCACTTCTTCAAGAGGCAGTCTCCTCCGAAACCCTTCACGAAATGTCTTGAACATCAAGATAACTAGAAAATGCAGATGAAGACACAGGGCTGAAGGCAAAACCTTAAAGGTTTAAAAATGTACGGAGCATGCACGAAGCTTGCCTGTTTGTAAAAGGATGACGATGATAACACCCAAAATGCGACCTTGTGTGAGCCACCCATCGAAAAGTACAACGAATCAGAGCAACGTTTGCCCCAAGCTTTCATGCAGGCTGCCTATCACTGCCTATCATGTATCACAATTTGGATAGACCTTCTAGAAAGCTGCATAGAAGGTCTACCAGCGGATAAGATCCCGTATCGTGCGTGTCTCTTGAGTCATGTGGGTACCTTTGATAGGTTATTGATTGTCTAAAAAATATGGTAATAACGGAGAAGCCGATTCAATAGCATTTGGCCTCAGAGTGACATCAAGACATAGCAATAAAACTAGGCTTTTGACCATTAATTGCTTTTTGGCAAAATGAAACGAAAGAGCAACGTCCCGAAAGTATTGGCTATCAAGATATACTTTGTACACTCACTTTTTTCAGCAGCAGCAACATTCCAGAGACCCAAACTTCGCCTTGTAGCACACTTGGTTGTGAGCTCAGCAGGACGAGCATCGGCAGTTTACATCGTACGAAGGAAGTACAATGTAAGCCCTTGAGATCTACACGATCTACCCTGTACTATTCTATACCATGGAAACACGAGGCATTTAATCATAGTACGAACTTGTCGATCTGCTCGTGGACCTCTGTCACCGATGGCGAGAGCTCGCACCTGATTATTCACGTGCGTGGAGCACACGTGTAAAATTACGTGAAACCCTATATGACTGGCCAATAGGAGCTCTTCAATCTCAGAGAGCTACAATCAGCATAGTATCTTGTTATTGACAGGATGGGGAATGGCTACTAGAGTAGCTCTTTAGCAACCTGAAGCTATCCAGTCTCATTTTACATGGGATCGTTTCTCGATGTCAATCGACCTGTATGAAAGTTGACAAGAAAACTTAGCATAGTCAGTCGCAGTGTCGCCCAAGATTGAGAAATGCTGCCGATCAATATATTATAATACAAAGTGAAATGTTTGCGATGGTCGCAGATGTGTATATCCTTCCGTCAGATAGCTTGGGCCGGTGTCCACTAGTTTTTGTGGCATTTAGAATTGAATCAATCAGGGACTGGGCCGTGGCAGAAAAAGCTTGGTCGTCAGAAGCATTCGACCAACTTAATGAAAGTTCATAGAGTCTTGTTATCCAGCCTCAAAAGGAAGCTCGAGTGGGTTCGAGTTCCCTGGTAACATAGTTGGTCACCTTTGAAGAGTCAAGCTGTATTGCAGGCTTGCAACTCCCATAGTCGCGTCAATGGTATTTCAAAGATCAAGTAACTTGAAGTATGGTCAAGCTTGGGCCGAACATATTAGTTGCATACAAGCTCCTGAGAAGAATTCCAAAAGTCAGATAGTTCACGCATCATCACTAGATTGTTATATCCATAACTTCCCTGTGTTGATTTGAGGTTGAAAAGTTCATTCAATTTGTGTGTGCCATTGTCCATATTAGCCACGAACTACCTAGGTAGTAATATGGCACATACGATCATCATGATGCTCTCACCGTAGGTACAAAGTTACATATCACCGCCATACCAATCACAAATCGCCCCTCCTCGCCTCTCTCACGGCATAACTACCAGACCGAAAGTTCCTCATTCCTCCCAAGTCTCCAAGTGCTCCTGAGGAAATTGATACTCAATTGATTCATTCTTCCCTGGTGACTCTGGTGAAGAGTATGATGGGAGGTCCAAATTAATCACACGGGTCTTATTACTTAATTCTCTACACGAGCAGCAAGCGAAAAACTTACCGTCGAAAGACATAGTGGCACAGGTAAGCGGTCAATACTATGTGAGAGTTGTGCAATGAGTTTGCAGTTGATTTGTCAAGAGTAAACACTTTCTGTAACAAGAGCGAGTCAAGGAGAACAAGCACGATTACGTACGGCAGGTTCCGGTCGACTTTGCGGTATATGGTTAAAAATTTGGATTCTCTATGGAATAATTAGACTTGGTCTGTATCTATCTCCTCAAATGAATGACCGGCAAGGTCGGTCGGTCGGTCTAGGGATATGAACTTACGGTATGTTGATAGTCCACGGCATCGGCATGGCGATAGTATGTGGCTGAGATGATGTATCTGAGGAAAGAAGATTGTGAGGTATGTGCGGAATCGCGACATATTAATATGTCAGTTCTGCCCAGTGCCTGGCCGAGAAACTAGGCGTTTAGGCTATAATTGGGCAATCTGCGGAGTATACAAGCATTTATTTTCTGGGTCAACTGCCGGAGGTGGGTCTTCGAAACCGAAACTGTGAACAGCCTCGAGCCAGCGTGAATTCCCAAATTTCTCGGTGGAACCTTCAAACTTGGGCCGCAGATGTTATTCCTGTTTTGAACTTTTAAGTGGCGCCAGTAAGCTCTAAGGGTAGGTTTTACGGCACGGCTAGTGATGAAATAAAGTTTTGGACCCATAACTTGTTGGCCCGTTGCGAAGTAAATACCTGTAGCTAGCCTCATAATGAGTAGGTTGAGGCTAATGTTTCGTTGGAGTTCATATGATATTTATCAGAAGACTTCAGTTTAAAAGGAAAATGTCACTGCTTATCAGTCTGCAATGAGTAACGATAGACATGCGCTATCCCTGATTAAATACTATATTCCAACTCTTTTCACCACAGCATTACGATTGACACAAGTCACACCACGTCTCAAACATTTGTCGGTTCTCTCGCCGTATTTTAGGCGCCGGAACTCGTGAATGAGAGTGACCCAACCCTCATTAGTACTTGCCTGCATACTCATCCAAGACATGCATCCGAGTGCAACCGAGATCAATACATTCCTCGCCTCTTGAAACGGCGTCTAATGTGCTATAAGTTCAGGAAATGTAATTTTTATTCTATAGCAAAAAAACTCCAGAATTTCACCTTTCCAATAAGTTCCTAAGTTCCCTATTTGGAAAATATCAAAGCCAATTTCTCCACAAATGTAAAGTCCTGTGGGAAGCTACAATCTAATCACAGACGGGAAAGCAATGTTGAACATTCGTAGCTTTACCTACACATCATATCTGATCTTTACCTCACCTGGCGCCTATCTGATAGGTAACTCGGATAAACTAGCACGTACCATAGAATGGTAAACTAGCTCGAGACTAGATCCCCTTTATGGCAGGTGCTTACAAGGGCTGAGGTATCCACCCCGCTATCACAAGGTAAGCGCAAGCAGAGCTAAGCTCAATTTATGATTCAACGGGTCATATCACATATCTCTGTTATAAGGCAGGACGAGGCAGACTCATGATCGTGGCTATGCAACCTGCTCTATGCACCATGCACCCAGCACGAAGACGGCAAACCCGGAATGATGAGACACATCCAAATTTCAATCATGTAAGGCTGGGCGGGGTATATACCATATACTGTATGAATTGATGAGGGGTAGAGTGACTCAAATGAAAATTATGGCTTTCGATATATTTAAGATATATAGCGCTTTACAATTTCCATCTCTGTGGCCTCGCTGCAGATCATCCTACGTCATACATTGCCTGCTCATCGGGCACTCACTGAGCAGCGAGGCAGCCTAGAAAATGCCTGTATGCTTTGCTCATGCGAAAACGAAAAATCTCCTTCCGCTTGCACTTTCGCAAAACTGGAAAATCCATTATGACCTTTTCAGAAAGGACACCTTTAGAAGCTATACCGTGACTCTTACACACTAATAAAGGGGCCGCAAAGCTAAGTATCTGACTAAATCTTACAACTATCTATCAAATATATGCCCTCGCTTCCCACTAGCCGAAGATAACCTAGATTTATAGGCCAGTTCAAGCTTTATTGTTTACTCTTTTATTAATTCTACTGTTCTTTTGTTCTGTTTGCATCGTATTTACCTTCGATATTCAGCTAGGATTGGAGGGATGGGGAACGAGAGATCAAAGGCTGGGAAACCTATCGGTATTGGAGAGGACGGCTGGATTACCCGCTTGAGAGATCAACACGACGAGCAATAGCAATCATATAACCCCTACTGAAGCACCCAGTCTGTATGATTATTAGTGAAGTTAGACATAGCCTGCTAGAAGCTTGGACACCTTCCTCTCCTGGCGTCCTTGATCTCACTTGGGAATTGGAAGCCTCGAGTGAAAAATGATACATACACACATAACGAACCTCCACAACAACATTTTTACTATCAACACTTTCAAAAGCTATCAGATCCGGAACAATGCTATATGGCGATAACGATAATTTCTTTCATACTAAGCCGTGAGGTTCGACAAGATCCCTACCTTGAAAGATTTATACATTGAGAATTCCGCTTGAGGGCTGTGATAGACACCAGAAGCCTTTACGTTAGTTGAAAATTGGTGAATACTTCAGGGTCTAAACATCTTTGGGTTAAAACACCATTAAAATGGGAGAAAAAATATGGCAGCATGTCTGTGGAAAGCTTGCTCCCAGTGATCGACTGAAACTTCATATAACCTGGCCCTCATTGCAGCTATTGATCTTGGCACCGCTATCCTTCTCAGGACCGAATTACATTTTTCCAGGTGCTTTACTCTAAATTCGTAGTTAGGAAGAAGTGGTTTGCGATATGAAATTTACTCTGGATAGTAAGTAAGAATGTCTTATATACACTTAACTAGTATGTATGGGCCACTAGTCTGATTGAAAGCAATCAGATGAAGATCTAACGATTTAACTTCGAGAGTAACTTCGCGAGCCTAAAAGACGAAAACGGCCTTGAGTGATTTTCAAAATAGAATAACACTGGTATTTTATATTCTGATGCTTTTGAAACTTCAATATATATTCAGATTGATTCTTGTTGAACTTTGGAATCAAGATAATGATCGATGATAAGATTTCAAATCAATTTTCACCTTGTTCAGACTCCAGAGTCGCCAAAGGGATTCTGCAGTAAACGCCACTGTTATGAGCCACAATCTATGAAGCCACAATGGCTAAGATTAGCAAATGCACAAAAGTGGCTACGTATCCACTTTTGGCCCCTTTCACGTTAGCTACTTCCAAGAATAGTAAGTTTAGAGATTCGTACCATTTTGCGACATAACAATTTACGAAGAGATTACGAACTTCCTAACCAACGGACACGAAATTATCAATTAATTACGATAACTATAGCGAAAACAAACCAGCAGGTATCTGAAAATTTTGATATCACCATACGTCACATTAACGACAGGATTTGAATTAAGATTTCATTACGGCCTTTCCGACATAGGAAAACGATCCGTCTTCGATTTACCGGACCTCATTGCATCTCAAGACCATCATCACAACTATGCATCTTTCCTCGACGTACACTTTATCCGTCCTCGCCTTTCTTCCAGCCCTCACATATGCACAAGCAGGCTTAGGCGGTGTGGTTGCTACGTTAGCAGCCACCCAGATGGCAACCACGACTATTTCGGCTCCATCACTTTATACAGTCGGTAGCGTCACAACTGTCTCATACATACCAGTATATACGCAGACCTTTGCAACCACAGCGCTGGGAACTTGGGCGATTGGAGCTACTCCTTTGGTCGGCAGTGTGGGACTAGGAACTATTCAAGGGACCGTTGGAACTGTTAAAAACAAGAGAGCTTTGCCTACCGCAATGTTTGGGAAAAGTCATTAAAGGGATGTGACAGTCGAGTAGAATTTTGATATAGAAGAGGAAAAATTGGAGTTAGACATGACGGGAGCAGAAGATGCATCTCCCGAGACAGGTTTGATAAGAGGATGGCGGAAATGTGCGACGAGACAGGAGATAAAATACGACATAAAGCGAACGGAAATGGATATCGAAATCTGGACATGGAAGGAGGATCTTCTTACACGATGCCGATGGAGTTACAAATGGCGTTAATAAGGCATACGTTCTTGAAAGTTGCGACTTGTCGGGAGAATATATACCTTTCCGCTTGGCTTACGATTCCCACCAACCATCGTCATCGTATCTCTTTGCATATTCAACTAGCGGCCGATATTCGAACAGTCCATGTATTGATCAGCATCAGACGATGAATACCCATTCAAAGTTTTTATATTCGTTTGGCGGCATTAACAGGAGTTGTTGGTGCAGTTTGTTTTTGCCAATTTGAAGACATGGAAGCAAATGATACAACATTGGTCTTCAATTTTTCTTTCTTTTATTTGATTGTGTATATAGATATCAGGCGAACCAGTCCATTGCAGATGACTTAGGAGGACATGGGAATGGATGCAACACCATACAGACTAAGGAATGAAAGTAATTATTCTGTTAGGGTTTCAATCTTCTATCAAGCTGTGAAAATCTGAGTCAAGTTGAATGATTCAACAACGATACCATGTAAAGACAAAAAGGGAAGGTCACATGAGTTTCGATCATGGTATAAGTTCAAGGTATTATGGTGCCCCGCGACGGATCTAAAGGTTTATTCATTCAGACAAATATTGCGAAAACAAATACTAAGAGCATCAAGACAAAATACAATTAACTCGATGCGCCTCTAACAACAAAACTTTACAAATACATACAAAACATCAAACCTGACGCCTGCCTTAAACCTCCGCCCCAAGCTACAATAACAATATCAAACTTTGCAAGTGCAAGTGCATACCATATTGTTTCCGCTAAATCTATTTTCTCTCCATCAGTTTATCGAGGGTTCCTCGAGAGAGCTACAGTTGTAAAAGACGGCTCCTCCAAGCGGTCGACTAGTTCCTGATCGAGGAAAGCAAGTATCCTCTGATAAGGAATGTATTAAAACAAGAGATCAGTATTTAAGATCCTTTGTTTTTGATATGTGATAATCAATTCTTATATGCTCTTAAAATAAAGCATGTATTTGGATTCAACAAGGTTACAATAATGTGAATGTATTCAGATCATTATGATAATCTCGAGATCAATCAAATTACACAGACATTTATTTATCGGGGACATCTGCTTTCCAGGAACTAGTCGGTCTATTCGAGAAGATGACGTTTCCTTTTTATAAGGTTATGTAACTCCTTGTTGGCCTTCAATGGTGTCAAACCTTGTTTCTTGATATCATTGATCTCCTTAGCCAGCTCTTCAAGGTCCTGGATATATCGGATATAGGATACATCCGATTCACTGGTCCTCCAAAGGTATCTTTCTTCGAACTGCAAATCTCTCCTGGCTGCGTCTAGCTTCCTTTCTATTTCGAATTGGTAATACCCGTACCGAACTAGCGCAATAGGATCGGGGGGACATTTTGTGCTTTTGGAGGACTTTTGTTTTTCTTCATGGGCTTTTTGGTCGGTTGTTATGATTTGACTGTAGGGATGATTGGAGGTTTGGGATTTCTCCTCCTTTTTTCTAGAAGCACTAGTCTCTTGATTCCGTTTTTCTGACCCGCTCGCAGGCACATATTTTTCCTTGTGTCTCCCACTCGGATTGTGCCTCTTGTTCCCGGTACCTAAAAGTGATGTAGTAGACGTATCAGAGATATTACCATCTCCATAAGATAAGTTGGTATCGACTCTATGAGCTTTACGTGTACGATCTGTGCTGTGATGGGAAGTTGAATGGTAGGATGACTTCTTCATATTTGGGCGCGGAATTGGATAGTGTTGTGATGGAATGGATAATTCCAGAATATCGGGTCTGTGTTTTATGCTGTGCGAATTTTGCTCTCTTTCAAGGTGTGTACTCTACTTTTGAGATTGAATTGTGTGGCTAGTAGTTGGGAGGAAATGAAGATTTTGAGAATATTGTATGAATGTGAAATAAACCTTGGATTGAGAGGTACATTTAAATGATATTTCGAAAGTCTATGGACATGTGTTTGACCTGCTCGGTCGGCAGGCCTGAATCCGTCGAACTGGCTTAAAGGAATTTCGATTGCGTATTTTGAAACCGGTAGATTCCAGTGCATGTATATCATCATCTTTCTTGATAATTTGTGGAGAACAAGAACATGCATATTCAGTTATCGAGACCATACATCTCACCAAGTAGTGTATTAGCATTGGTAAATTCTTGCAAACGACTTCATCATCGCCGATTTACTATTCTTATAAAAAAGAGTCAGAACGTCCGGTATATCTCAAATCATATCATCAATGATTCTCTCATTGCCCTCAAGGTTTCTGAGGATACTCGCACAGGCCAGCAATACTTGTACTGCGCAATGCCGCCGGCCTATTTGAGCGGAACATGGATTTACAAGCAGACCATTTGGTCGTGAGCATCACATTGACACATACAAATTATATATGAGAAACTCCATCGTTTCCAACAGAATCTGCGATAATTGATGCACTTCTAGATTACACATAAATTTCCAAAGAAATGAGTAGATGCTTTGCCAAGCGATCTAGAGGTGAAAATATAATTATCCGACATTTCCACTCCTTCATCTATTCTTATACCTTGAATTGAAATTGGGGTTTGAATTGGTCATTGAATGAAATCAAGATTTACCTACAAGCACACGAGTTTCGAAGTATACAACTTATCTATTGATCTGATATATGCGTGTTAGCAATACATGTGCCGCTAGTACCAGGCTAAAGAACTAATCCTCTTCACCTCGCGCACATCCCATAGATTGTTACTCGTCAGCTACATATAATAACATACACAATTGCGCCTCTAACAGTATTATTGAATTAGTACTTTCCATAAATCCCCAGACTCCACTTAAAAATCTGTGATTTGCTATTCGCGTCATTCCGCGACCCCTTTTACAGTATATACACTAGCGCCCCACACAAAAGTTTATTTGTAGCACTAGTGGTTTATTAGCTTTTTCGAAATCTTCCTCTTTGTGCTTCCGATGTTTGTAGTTCTGCCAATATAATGATGTTAAATTCAAAGTCCATTGGATATACAATAAAGCAATGTATTAAAAATGTACTTTCTACATCATCCTAGGCTTCTAACTCCCTTTCCTCTCTGCTATCATACAAGGGACTTTCTCAAACCAATAGCATAATCATTGTTGGTATCACTATATGGGTGATGAAGTCATCATAATAATATGATTCACACTGTGTAATATTACCTTAGGAACTAAAGCTAAAGACTATGAAATCTTTTCAATGTGGTTGCTGTAGCAGTCCTGAGGTACTAGCTAGTGGTGCTAGTATAGTCATATGATTGCTGTCCCAATAATTAGAACATCAGATCTATACTACCCACAAGATCGTCTAGTTTTTCTTGAGCCTCCAACGGTGTCAAATGTTCATTTTTAATGTCAAAAATTCCCTTGGAAACCTCTTTGTACTTATCGATATACCTTTCATAGTAAATCGCATCATCTTCTTATTTCCCTCATCTCATCTTTCTCTTAATCAATTCGGCAAGCAGTCGAGGCATCTCTCTTTCGTGGGGAGTGCATTCGCTTGATAATGAATCTTTATGCGCTTGTCCCTTGGCTGTGTTAACATTAGGCTTTGTATTTCGGGTGGAAGAGCAGGATGTACGCGATTATTCTGACCTGAATGAACCTGGCTTTCCGGAATCTGTAGATTTTACAGCAGATCCATCTGACGCATGAAATTTTCCACTTGCATGCTTTGGAGCGGAGACTGATTTGTTAGCAGGAAGTTTATCTCGTGAATTTTTATTGTGATGGAACTTGGAAGATTGGATGATGAACTGGACTACCTTTTTCTGATCCTGAAGGGTGTTTTCGCAATTTTATCTCTTCAGAATGTTCCCTGTACGTTCTGGGATTTGTAGGGTCTCTGTGGCTTAAGGGAGATAGCGTTTGTGATTTTTTGTATGGTTCTGAAATAAACATTAGTCTGAGAAACACGTCTTTAGATAAGATTTTGGGAATTCAAACGATCAGATGTATATTTAACCTATCGGTAAACATACGCAATTAATTCGGCCGATTTGAGGTCATATACTGGTCTTAGAGGCCATCTATATACGTAAAGCGAAGCTAGTACAAAGCCCAGTGCATGTATATCAACATTTTTCTCAAAGGTTCAGAGGAAGTGATAGAATAAATGTTACACTGTCCCGGAAGGTCTCCGGTATTTTCCCAAGAAACATGTTGGAAAGATGGATTCTGGAGGTTTGACCAGGATTTTCCCATTTTCCGACTTTCATTCTTACCTATGGCAGATATCCAACACATTTTGACATGTATATAATATATAAAGCGGCTCAACTGATAAGTATCCCATTGCCCTCTAGCTTTTTTCCATTATAAGAACAACCGAAAATATTCTTTGATTTTCAAATAGGAGATGAATTCAATTACTACTATCGTCTTCATATATCAGAATTGCGTAGTGATTCCTCCATCTTTCAGGGAAACCAAAGCGGTTACTGCAATTTTATATTGTATGCTCAACTCCTATAAGAGATATAAATACTTTACCAAAATGCCTAAAAGTAGACTAGTACTTGTCTGATACCGGTACATTTACATAATTCTCATTCTAGAAACCGTAAATCGGATATTCTCACCCGATGATACAAAATTGCCACACATACCCCCTTTTTAAAATATAAATCATATCGAATTGTCGTACACAGAATGGTGACTACTCATTACTGTATAAAATTCACTTATCCATCAACTCTATACCATCCGTTATAATCCATAACATAACCCTGCATCATGTTACACACTAGTATCCCTTCTAAAGTATATTTCTAACACTAATAATAAACTATTAGCTCCCTCAAAGCCTTCTCCTTTGCGCTCGCGATTCTATTGGCTCTCCCAACACAATGACGTCAATTTCGAGATCGAGCAGATGTGCAACAAAGTGATATTTAGGATCTAGATTTACCTCGATTCACTCATTTTTGAGAAACGCTAGAAAATGATGCTACTAATAAGTTTCGAGATGGAGTTCGCTAGCGCCCGTTGCTAGTATTCCCACCCACCTAGGTGAATTATGAATGTTAGTCTCTGATTCACTGCAACGAGATAACTTTATAGCTCAGAGGTGCTAGATGTAATAAGATGATATAGATGAATAATACAACATGGCTTGCAATCGAACACCCCCAGTCCTGGAGACAAAAGTTCTTTTGATCAGGACCAATTCACTCCAAACATCCCGATTTTCATGTGGGTAACAGTACGATGATAATCCATCCTTCACATCATACACTTTCTACTTCCCTCTCCTGCAAATTCAAGTTTCCCACAGCTTTACCCTGTTCCACCAAAACTCACAAGCTTCCTTTTCTGTTGTATCCTTCCTATCCTCTTCAATCTCTACCACCATCCCTTTTTCCTTACCCCCCGCAATCTCATCATTTCCTCTTCCGAAAATCATTTTTTGTCGTTTCCCTTCCCCACCCTTGTATTCTGACCACACCATGCGAGTCGGATATCTACCCGGAATTGCATTTGGGTTTCCCGTCGGGGATATTATGAAGGATGTCCAATAAGCATGCATCAAGCCTGCGATTTCTTTTGTCGTTGTGGATTTATCGACTACCTGGGATGCGTATGCAGGAAAGGGGTATTGAGAACCGTGAGAGGCACCATGAAGGACACTACTATTAACTGCGTATTCGTAGAGATAGACTGGTGCTGATTTAGGCAAACTTGAGTTTGAGGGAAGGTGCTCATAAGGATGTTCCCCGGAAGCAAAATAGGCAGTCTGGCGCACAGGACTTATGTACGCAAAATCTCCATATGCTTTATCCAGACGTCGATATTGATTTCCCACTCCAAGAGCAGTGTTATTGAAGGCGTATGGAGAGTCTAGGTTATATTCAGGATTTAGGTAGAGAGAGTCGATAATTGAGAGATCTTCCATAGGAAGATTAGGTAGGAGTACGTGGAAGAAATCGAGGAAGGAACCTGCTTTATCAACGGTTTTAGGAACGAAAATAGACCCCTCATTGGTGTTGTAACCAGTAAGAATAGGAATGTGACGGTATGTGTTGTTTAAAAAGGCCTCAATTGGGGGTATTGGAATTATACTATCTTGGCCAAGTCCATCGATACATGGTTGGAAGGGCCAACGAAGAGAGGGGTTGTAAGATTCAAAGATTTGCTCCGAGGCAGCTTTGATGGATGAGACAGGAAGACTGCGAAGTCTCGAAAGAATTTCGGCACGTGGGGTGCTAGAAAGCTCAAGTTTGTCTAGGAATTCTGAGAACTGAATCTCGTGGAGGGGGTTATCGTAAGGATAGACAGCGCGGGCTGTTGGTCCCCCAGATTCAATGATTGCTTTAGCAAAAAGGGAAGGGGAGCCATCATTGTTCATTAAATGATGACCGATCTGAATCATTATTAGAATCCACAATGATGTATTGATCGTATCTCTAATTCTCCAGCATAGGCAGTGTATTCATTATCCCGAACTACAGAACTTCCAAGGCGCGAAAAGTTGAGAGACTTTGGTTAGGATTTGACAACCGAAACCACATTCCGAATAGATTCATTCAATATCGCAACAATTTTAAACGCTTCAAACGGTCTCAGGATTCAGAATACCTCATCATCAGGTTGCACTCCAAGCTATTGGAGTGAGCAGACAAGCATGGCTTGAGCAGACAAGCATGGCTTGAGATTGTTTGTCCTGAAGTGGCTAACCAAGATTATCATAATATTGAGGGAAAAAAGAAAAAGAAAACTCACAGAATGAGCTCCAGCTGAGGGACCCATCAGAGTAACGTTTTCTGGATCACCGCCAAAGCTTGAAATATGTTTCTGTACCCATTCCAACAACAACTTCTGGTCTTTCAAGCCCAAGTTCAAAGCTTTCTCTTCAGCCATTAGCCTCGATGGCAAAAATCCCAAAGCTCCTACTCTATACTCAAATGTGACTGCAATCAAAGGTTGCTTAGACCAGCCTACCAGAGATGCTATTCCCCTATCATTCGCGTACCCAAAATTGAAAGCTCCCCCATGAACATGCACCAAAACCGGTAATTTTTCGTTTGATGAATTCGTGGTGCTCTTGGGACGATGAATATTCAGATGAAGACAATCTTCGCTTTGAGGTTGATTGTCTGGACCGGACATACATCTTGATGCGGGTTTTGTGGCGTCAAAAACTGCTGTTGATTTGTTCACCGGAACAGGAGGTCGAAACCTGAGATCTTCTGTTGGTGGTAATGCATAAGGAATTCCAAGAAACTCTTCAAGGACTTGTGGGTATTTTGATGTTTGTTTTCCTATATACGTTCCCTGTGGAATTGTAACATTCGGACTTGACGAAATAATGGAGGAAGGAGTTGGAGTAGTGGAGGATTGTGTCATGGTATTGATTGATGTGCTTGTATCAATGGAGGCTGTTGAGTGTTGAAGCTTTGTATCATCATGACCAGGTGGCTCCTTAATAAGACCAGGCTTTTCCGGGATTACGGGCTTTGGACGCAATCTTTCCTCTGAGATTTGAGGTGAATATTGAAGTCTCCAATAATATATCAGAGCGATGGTGAAGATTGAAACAGTAAATAGGAGTGCTAATCTCTTGCGCAAAGTTATACTTGCCATGTTGTCGCCTGCTATCGTTGTTGTTCTAGGTGGTTACTGCACACGAAGCGTGTCCGTAATGGTCTATAAGATATTGATATGAAATTGGTTATAAAGTCAGTGGAAGCTCATAAAATCTTGGAGATTAATAAGAGTCGATAATATCGAAGGATTGAACATCTTCCAATATTGTTCCAGTAACTTTGCGGCGTGGAATATAAAATTGTGGATGTAATCACTCACTGGATTTCCTGGTCTTGGAAATTAACCTTAAAACTACCTGGTAATTTCAGCCACCGAGCCACTTTAATAGTGTGCGTACACAAGCCACTTCTATCTCTACTCCCGAGGATATCAAAAGCTTAACGACAATTGACTCTTTACTTGTTTGCCATCATAATTCCTGCAACACATTCGAAGGGAGAACACTGAGTCGAGTCTCTACCACTTCTTGTCCTGAGGCAAATAGAAATTAACTTAGTAGGTACCTTGGTAGATAAGGTGAAAACCAAACTCTCTTTTCTGGAGAAGAGTCGCGTCAAAAGTCGCGTTGTCTTCTGGAGTCATTGGAGGACAATTTCTAAATACAAACTTTTAGTTCATATAATTTATGTTCATATCATAATCATGTTCTGCTTTTCCTCAAGCTTAGCATCAGATTATAATACAATTATTCCGTTGCAGAATGTCCAGGGCCCAAGAGATGTGCACAAGACACTTTGGGAGCTGACGTCTAGACATTCGAGGGGTTTTAAACATATATCTTATCTTCTCTATAACTCTACAATTTCTAATAACGGATCGGCCTGGGTAGATTTCAAAAACTAAGTGATTCAGATACGTGGGGAAAAAAAAAAAAAAAAAAAAAAAAAAAAAGCTGGATTCCATGGATACACGGCTTTGTCTAATAACCTCCAAACATACTGGCGTCTGTAGGTACATAGTAGTTCATATATTTTCTCTTGTTCTTTCCTTCCAAGTTCAGCGAACGACACGGACAACTCCACGCCTTCCATTTTAACATCAGAATGAATCACGTCTACGCCTTCCATGTTGTACTGACATGTTCACGCCAAATAAAGCCCTCTTCTTGTCATCCTCTTTCAATTCTCATCCAACAATCAAGCACACAGCAACATCGCTACAAATTTTGCTCTCTCAACCTACCACAGCCACCAGAAACACACACAAACAATTCTTGCTTCTCTACATTAAACATAAGCTACCCCTTGCTCTTTGTCACAAAGATTCCTTCTCATCCCAATCCTTCATATATCTTGAGGCTTGCTTTCCCATGAAGATCGGTGTCAAGCCTTCAGATTTGGCATACCACGTTTTTAACACTTCCCATCCTCTCACTCTACACAAAGAAGAGCTGTTGGCAGATATTGCGCATTTTCCAAAGTATTCAAGAGAAGCATTCCTCAAGGACATCGCTGCTCATTCTAATCTCAAACCTGTGTCTGAATCGGAGACTTTCACCTTAACTCCTTTGTCTTCCACGCAAAACTCGGAATCTTCGACACCGTCTCAAGAGACTTTTCAACTTCACAAGGACCAGAAGGTCATCCTGGAATATTCGACGCTTGAGCTAGAAACCAAACTCGACACAAAGCGTTGGGTTTTTGGCGGTGACTCTCCCGCAGAAGGACCCACCTACGATTATTCACAGAAATCCGGGATTAATAATTCAGAAATTACTGGTGAGTACTTTGACTTTCCCGATTTGTTTCCGAGATTAAGAGGCTAATTCTTTCAAGACGAGACAAGCCCTTTTTCGGAGCATAAGTCCAGATTGACTCTTCTGCAATACGCCTGGAAAAAAACTGTGGGCGGCATTGTTACATGAGGAGTACAACGGAGTTGATTTGGAATCAACAGACTCGTTACTAGAAGAATATTCACTCCAGGCGCCTACTTTGATCAAAAAGACAAACAACAAGAATAATGGTTCATTATGAGCAAAGAAAGCCGCGGCTGGTACTTAGAAATACCCAAGCTAGAGGGGCCGATCCTCCAAGGTTAGTTTTAAGGCAACAAAGACAGGAGCCTCCACTCCCAAATGGCGACAATGCAGCAAACTTACCACTGCAAATGACCTATCTTCCACAACCTTATCATGGTCAATATCAGAATATGGTCTCTAACTCTTTGCCATACGCTACTTTTCAATCTCAACTACCAATGACATATAACGTTCCGCTAAGCATTAATATGGCTCCTTGTCATGCGGCATCACAGACAGTTGATGCAAGGAATCATCATCGTAACATGACTGCCCACAACGGCCGAGGTCCTGGAGGAGGCGAGGAAATGTATGCTGGATGTACTCCCGTTCTCGAGGAGCGTCGGGATGAGCACACTGGAAGAGTGTCCCCACGAGTTGCTTTACGCACTATGATGCAGCAAGCTCTTAGACAAAATTTACAACGTGAAAAGTTTGAACGCCAAACACACTATTCTCAGCATTCTCACTATCCTCGAGATGCTTTTGGATTAAGCTCACGTGGCGTCAGTGTGGCATCTGATACTTCGATTTGTCCCCAAATTGACAGGAGTCTTGAGGCTAGTATTCGAGAGCAGCTTGCTCGTTCTGGTCTCCTCCGAGATTGTCCAGACCCGGAATATGTCAACAGACCAATGGCGGTTGATCCTTCCATTGTCTCGTGCGGAAGAGCCCTGAAGCAACAAATACCATTCCATCATCACAGACCACAGTATCCTTTCAGTCAACCACAACCCTTTGAAGAAGTCAAAATGAGCAGAGAGCTTTCACTACCACCTTTTTCAATCGGCACGTCACCTCCAAAAGTTCAAAGAAATACAGGAATTCCAACTTACAAAGCAGTTATGCCACGGTCAAGTTCTCCACAAATCCAGACCTACAGAGGTGTCGATTCGGTGATCAAGGAACCCAAAAGAAGAGATAGTCCACAGTCGTACAAGGTCGAAGCGGGATCAAAATTCTTGACCAAAGATGACTACACTCCCACCAAAAGAATCGTTGGCTACTTTGTAGAATCTTCTGGCGAAAGCCCTAAATCTGCCAAGAGATACCCTATTCAGTCTCTCAGCAATCATGAAGAGACAACGCCCAAACCCCTCAGACACCCTGTCAAAAATCGCTTGGGTGGTGCTTCTGAACCAGATATGACACAGTCTCTCAGAGATGGAAAAGACAAAGTCAATAAAAGTGAGGAAACACCCAGGATACCGGCACCTTTGACAGAAATCAACGAGGGCGAAACTCCCATCGAGCCGATTGAGATTATCGACAAATACGTTGTCAGTCCCAAGAAGCAAGCTTATGTTACAGTGCAAGAGGTGCCGGACGATGATTGCATTACAAGCCCAGATGGAAATAAAAAGGCAGATTTACTTGAGGACTGCATCAAATCTTTGGCTACATGGGAAAAGGGAGATCGTAAAGTTCTTCTCAAGCTATTGAAGGTTCTGAAAAGACTTGATGATGAAGATGATGCCAAGCCTATGGAGGATCTAAAGACTACCTACCCTACTGAATGCAGCCTAAGAAGAAAAAAGGAATATAGCTCTAATAACAGTCTTAACCCCAAGGCGGCATGTTTCAAAGACTTTAGTTCTGCGAGAGCTCATATTACCCGCACCCACCATGAGCGGCGAGGTCTTTCGTTACAGGAAGAAATTACACCAACCTCAAATGAAATGTTACCAATGTTTTACCCGAAGCCCCTAATGTCAACAGAACCGTTTTGGATCAAGACTCAGCAAAGGAAATTCATACCACCACCAGGTCTTCCCATTCCATTTAAGGCACATGTCGGTCGTAAGGTCCCAGTCAAGACGACCCTGGATCCACCCCCAAACGAAGACGATGAGGGAAGAGTAGCCAAAGCAATGGACCCTCGTCTAGCAGGGCCACTTCTTACTCGATTCTACAATAAATATCCATTGACTGGTACAGTATGTCCGAATCCACCTTCACCTCCTCCAGCCGCCGTGAAGAATGCTGCAGAGATTCAAGAGGAGCTTGAACGCCTTTTGTTGCAAGAAAAGGAAAAGAAGGCTTTTGCAAATCCTTCAACTGTTAAACCTCGTACATCAAAGGGAGCCGGTCCCGGTGTAGCTGAAACTTCGAAGTTTGCTAAGTGATCAATAACGAACAATGGATAACGGATAATGGATAATGGATCAACAAAGCGAAAGTATTGATTATAATTAGTATACTACTATTTTTGATGATAGTGTTATTTTGAGATAGCGGCGATACTTACGCAGAGCAAAACAGAGCAGGGAAGCAGAAAGCCCTTGTGTATGATTAATAGTTGTAGTAGTCTTGAATTTTAGCCCTTTTACGACTCGCGATTCAATGCTTGTTGTATGTTTGTTTGTGATATTTGTAGCGTGATATGAAATTCCATATCTCCACTTGGTGCTCTAGAAACATCGATCAATACTTGATTGCTCTCATAACTGCTGTCAAGATATTAAATATATGAATGAGGACAAACTCTTGAAAGTAACCGCGATTACATGTTGCCAAGAACCAGGACTGATGCGGTCATTGCGGCCGCTATATCCGCACCAGGCTCAATATCATCATAAGCTCAATATCTTTTGTTCATACAAAACGTAATGGGTTCATTGAGCGGCCTATACATTTATCTAAGCTATTCGAGTTACGGAATCGCATATACCAGCTTAGATTTTATATGCGATTATAATTTATGTTAAATCAATTAATATAGCCGCGACCGTACGGAATCTCACAGCTCTGTAGCTACAAGTACTTTGTTCTTCAATCCTTTTACCTCCCGTTTCAACAGGAATATATCTTTTTGCACCACAAGTCATCGCACATTAATAAACCGCCATCAAAATGGCGACTCCAACGCCAGGAAAGTACCCAGGTGTAGCAGCGACACCTCCTGTTTCAACCCCATTTTCTACATCTCATCTAGCCTTCTCTCCCCATGGACCGCGTTCTGTTGTGCCATCTCCCTCTCAAATCAAAAAATCTAGTCCTGCAGGAACCTCAATGTCGAATCAAGCATATAATATGGGGATGGTGGGATTTGATAGTCCGTCTGCAGCGTTGGCGCTGGGGATGGGTGCGGATGTTGTAGGGGATTTGGGCATTGATTTACAAGGAATTGGGGTATTGGGTGGTGGGCCAGGAAAGGATGAAGAGGAGAAGAGGAGGAGATTGATGGGCTGTGTGGAAATTCTGAAAGTGAGTTCAGCTGGGTTAAAATGGCAGAAAGAGAGGGAGATGTTATCGTGATTAGTTTGATTGGGCAATGCTAATGCAATTTGTACAGCCTAATAAAGGACGACTTAGTGAGGCAGGGCTGGAACGATTAGCACGCAGAGTTGGATTAGAATGCTTGTGGGAAGACATGATGGGAAGCGCCAGTAATGGACGCACACTTATTATAGCAGGGAATGCTCTTGCGCTTGATATCGATTTTGCGAATAATATCGTCCAGAAAGTTTCACTCTCGTTCCCCGATGCGCCGGAATCAGTAACCAAACATGAGAAGACAGCTTCAGATATACTGTTGAGGGATTTACAATTTGAGGCTGGAGAGAGTCCGTTGACCAAAATGCTGGATCGATTTGCGGCGAACTTAGAGAGATTAACTATGTTGGATAAATTGAGTGTTATACCTGGACTCAATTGTCATGAGGCGGTTGCAGGAATCTTTTGCAGTTTGCATAAGTTACATATTTGGGAGTTGGGAAGATTGAAGGAGAATGATATGTTGGGAACGGAGGATGAAGACATTGTGAGGGCTGCGATGTGTACTAGGAGTGGCATACCGATTATGCATTCAAGAGAAAGACTAGGGTTAAGTCTTGATTATTGGCAGGAGAAACGACGGGTCCCAACAAAGGGGAAGAAACAGAATAGAAAGACATGGTCGATATTGGTAGAGGTTGCACCATTACCTTCATTGGTGGTGGGTGTATATACTCCTTTGCGCGTATCTGATAAATGGATATCAGATGATGTTCAGCAAGCTAATCCGGCGGTCGACGATCTATTCCGAGCAGCCCAATTACAAGGGGGACCGGTCTTGAATTGGTTGGAACCTGACAATACTCTTTTACCGACAAATCCCGATATCAAGGCAAATGATCTGAACGACGGGACGCAAAAATTCCCAGAAGCAATGTTTGTTGCGAAATTCGATCCGCCGATTATAGTATCATATGCTATCGCAATGCAGATATACCAATCGACGCAAACGCCCTTTGATTTTTCAGAAATCACAACGTTTGATGGACTTATGTTTCCGTTGAGTGCGGAGGAAGCTTTAAAGACCAACGAGACACAAGCTAGAACTATCACCACAGAGAAAAATATCTCGGTTTGGGATAGAGAGGGAAGAAAAAAGGTAGAGCAACATATTAATACGTTGTATATTGAGAAGATTGATTATGGAAGGAAGGTAGAAGAAGTATCGTTCAGTCACCCTAGGCAATTGGTGGAGATATTGCCATTTTTAAGACAATTTGCTTTGTTAAGTACTGTGTTGAGGAAAAGTTTTGAAGCGGAGGAAAGTTCAAAATCCAAATCGAAGGGTCCATCAAAATCTGAAACACTATCAAAATCTCCCGAAATGGATACGATAAACCCTCCGACGAAGAAACAGGAATTTGAGGACTTTATGAAAAGTATCACTACGTCGCCGACGCCAAAACCGGTTCTGAAGGAACCAAAAAAGGAGAAGAAAGCAGAATCAACGCATCTAGATGTTTCTTTAACACTAACTCCAGTACCTAGAGTGGAAATAGTATTTGAGTTCAAGAAGAGGAGCGCGAATGCGATCTTCGAAATTCAGGGGAATGGCGGGGTGGTTGTTGTACAGGAGAATATTCTTAATGGAATGGGAGAGGATGAAGTGATGGATGGAATGGGAGAAGAAACGAAGGCAAGAACATTAACAAGAGATGATTTGGGCAGGATGTTGGAGGTTTGTGAGGATTTGGGGGTTTGGGTTGAGTGGGTTAAGGGGAGATTGTAGATGGGATTTGATTTGGGATATGGACCAACAGCACGAGAGCAGGATGGAGGAGAAATTTTGACGTATATGAGTGTATGATACCCAGCGAGTTGCCATCTATTTATCGATTCGTCTAATTCGTTCTAATGGTACATGTAATATCATGCAAGTGATGTTTAATGTTGGACCCAAATTTATAATGTAATAAAATTGGGAAGGAAGAAAAGAGAAGGAAAAACCCCCCATATCATCTAAAGTTGAAACCCGAAGTCGAGGTTTTGGGATACTGGAATTCTCGCTTTCACGTGGGTTGAGTAAATAAAAAAATAGAATAAACAAGTATGTCCATTGATAGGGAATCCAAAAACACACTATTCATCTCACGAAAAACACTTACGCGATATCAACACACACACCACTCATTCAAATACCCTCCCTCTCCCCTCCATCCTCTCCAAGATCCTCCTCATTCCACCCTCCCCCGCCAACTCTCTCGCAGTCCTCCCCCTCCCATCGCTCAACCCCACATCCACATCCGCACCCACACCCATCAAAAGCATCACCACACTCGCCCACCCCACCGCAAGAGCCAGAGCCAACGCACCGCTTTCTTTTATTTCCGCGCTGTATTCGAGAAGTACCTAGAGCGAGGATCTCGCGATATCCATTTGCGGAAACGGCAGCGAGAGGGATTTGTATTTGTTGATTTTACTGCGGTTTGGTTTGGATTCGTGCCGGCGTCGTGGCTTGCGGCTAGGGTTAGGAGGGGAGTGAGGAGATTGGGGGGAGTTGCTGAATAGCTAGATTGCCATCTACTCTTCTTCGATTCTAATTCGCACCTAAGTGAAATGATTCCTTTCCGGATTTTCAAGAGATATATTCATTCATCCATCCACCTATAATCACAACGAGTAAACATCATCACGCTCGCAGCACTCGCAACCAGGCTTTGCTTTCTCCCATCTCAAAGACTATTAGGTCCCCGTATCATCAAGTGAAGTGCGCAGTTCAATTTCAATTCAAGCCCTTAAGTCCAAGTAAGTCTCAACAATAATATTCACATTCATACTCATATTCCCAACCATATTCCCGTTAAATTTTATCATCTGTAAGACTGTAACATCCAAGTAAACCAAATTTTGATATATAAATCTCTTCTCTTCAGCTACATTTGTGTTTGCATCACTCTTGAATTTTAGCAATCTTCAGGCACGTCTGCTTTCAAGTTCCTTCATCACACTCCTCTATTCCCTAACTCTCCACTATGCCCTCCCTCTCCGAACTATCATCTCTCCCAAATCCAAGTCGAGCAAGCCAAAAATAAGACATATTTCTCTCCCAAAGTTCCCTGAGTAGTAGTAAATACCTCCATGGTGATAAAACAAAACAAAAAGGTAACCTATAAATCGCGAGACCGCATAAAACTCCAACTACTCCTCTTTCAATTCAATCATCCATTGCGATCCGTTCCAGTCCATGCAATTCGCCAGTCCATTCGTAACAAACACAAGGCAATATGCCAATCAAGTTGAGTCGAGGTAGTAGCAGTAAGGTATAGAATCACCCACTAGCCGTAATTTTAATACCCGATTCCCCGAAGCCGATTCCATCCACATCCACATTCCAAGCTCACTCCCCATACCAAAGAAATAATCATATGAAATTTTCATTGCTCATTATCGTATTTTATATTTCACGAAAAGTATTATCAAACCAAAGAGAGTCGACCATTCAATAATTAGCGAACCATCTAATCAGCTTCCGCCAATTGAATGATTAATTTACTAGCCAAATCCAAGAAAGGGAAAGGACTAGTAACATCTTTTTCCTCGCACAGCATACCCTTTGCAGTTTCATATCCTGCGCATTTAAAATCCACTAGATAGACACCGGGTTCCATTTCATAGAGTTGGATATCGAGATGCATGATGACGCCTGCATCAGATTCATCATCTTTTGGCATTGAGGAGGGGAGTGCGGGACTAGAAGTTGAACTGTTCAGGGAAGCAATGGAATGACGTCGGATATCTATCAAAAGTTAGAAGAGATTCTCAAATGACTGAGGAATCACTTACCAGTTTTCTTCCAACGGACGTGGAGCACCCATGGATCTTCCGGTAACTTGTAGTTTCCTTGCTTATCCATACCACTGAATCTATTTCTCTTCGATGAAGTATCATTCAAAGAAGTTTCGCGATGCAGAGAGGCGCCACTTGCATTTGAATCATCATTGTCATTGTTATTATCGTTGCGATTATTCCCATTACTTTCATTCTGGCCAGGTATCCATTCATCACCGACTAACCATTCGGCACCAAGCTTTTGAAGAGCTCTATAAATGCATCCAATTGCTTCAAGAGGTTGATTTCGAGATCGAATTCCAAATTGCCATTTTGTGGGCTTTGATTTTTTCGATGGAACTGGAGTCATACCTGCTGGTTTCTTACCTTCATCGAGTTTCGCCAGAGTTCTAGAGTGTGGATTTAAGCGGCGAACTGTTTCGGCCTTTTCAGCGTCTGTTTGAGGTGATGGTTCGATGGCCTCTGAGTGAGATGTCGACAGAGTACTCTCCTGATGGCCAGACTTGTGCGTTTCCATAAATTCTTTATGGTATTGTGGAATACTGCTTGGCAAAATTCCGATTTTGCTAACATATGGTCGACCAAATGATCTATCAGTTCCAATAGAACTACTGGATCTTGGCGATACGGCATCAAGAAGGGGGCTAGGCCGAGGCTGAAATGGCGCAACTGCTGGTTGAATATTACCGGGTCGCTCCTTAATGGCAACCGAAGGCGAATTAGGTAATGAGGGGGGAATTGCTGAGTCGTATGCTGGAGGTGAAGGAATCTGGAAGAGAAGTTGATTTTTATCATCGAGGAGATTTGCTGATTGACTGTTAATTTATACCAACACCAGAAATTCGTTCAGTAATGGCTGACTTACGATTAGCTTGCATCAACTTATTCTCTCGAACAATAAGATACGCATCTTTAATGGCCGAAGGTTCTTCCGCAGCCAAAGCCTCTTGAACATCTTTGATACCATAACCCATCGTCTTACTAATTTTTTCAGTAACTTGCACATGTAATTTTTCCTGGATGGCTGGGCTCGCATGAGGTGCAATTGCTCGGGGATTGATAGCCTTTGCGGGGTCGACACCTGTATCAATAAATTCTTCAACCGGAGGTTGCAAATAAGCAGGTAAATTTGTAGTAAACCAAGGATCATCTCGAATATCGGCGATGGTAGCTCTGTAGACCGGATTGACTGCCAACATCTTCTTAATCAACGCGGCAGCTTCACGACCCATATAACTAGGGACATTGTATTGACCCCTAGCAATTTTCGCAAATAAAGAAGGAATATGTTCATCATCGAAAGGTAATCTTCCCACGAGTAAAACATATAATATAACACCACAACTCCAAACGTCGACCTCGGGACCAGCGTATAATTTTCCATTAATGACTTCGGGTGCGGCATAATTTGGACTTCCGCAACTTGTCTTGAGAAAATTTCCATCCGTCATGATGTTACTAAGTCCGAAATCGGCGATTTTGACGTTCAGGTTCTCGTCAAGAAGAAGATTCTCAGGTTTTAGATCTCGATGTACAATCTTATGTCTATGACAATATTCGACTGCGCAGATAATTTGTTGGAAAAACCGCCTGGCTTCATCTTCTCTCATCTTTCCGTGTTGTACGATATAGTCGAATAACTCATTTCCGGCATATTCAAGAACCATAATTATCTCGGAGGTCGTTTTAATGACGGTATATCTGGGAAAGTATAGTTAGCTACCAAGTAAATAAGCATAGCGGGGGCAATCCTCACAATTTGATAATATGAGGATGTCTCAAAAGCTGAAGGTATTCGATTTCTCGCTCCACTCTCCCAGCCATATCACGACTGATCAACTTCCTCCTTCCAATAATCTTCAACGCAACCTGTTGACCTGTCACTCGATGGACCGCCAATTTAACCTTTCCAAAAGAACCCTCTCCAAGCGTACGTATGACTGAGTATGCGCCCACTCGCTGCTCCGTCTTCCTTTGTGGTGCCGGAACCGTTTCCATCCTCCTGCTGTTTCCATTTTGCGAATCACGACGTGAGTGTGAGCCGGCGTCCGAGGCTCTATGTTGTGCGCGAGCGTTTGCAGATGGTGCCAAAGATATTTCTAGCTCGCCGTCATCGTAACGATTCATGACTACGTTTGTAGGATATTTCAATGTGGTCGACTGGTGGTTTATTGACTCGGGGTAATTGTTCCGTTGTCGTTGCTTCAACCCCACCAAAGATGATTTCTGGTGGCTTTCAGCAGGTACTAAGTTGATACAAGCTTCAAATCAAATGTGAATCACTTGTTGTGAGTAATAGTTGAAGAGTCAGAAGTGAGCGAGTCAGAAATGTTTTCAAGGGTATAAGAATTATTGAGTGAATAATTTGAAAGAGTCTTCCGTTGAGATTCAAAAAATTGAGAAACCTTATGAAGGAAAAGTTGATTTGTGGTTCCCGTTTTCAACCAGAAATTCGACAGAGGTGGTCGATGCGGGAAGCTCTAGGTAGGTACTTTTAGCGATATCTGGGGAAGTGAAGGGGATCGTAGTAGTGTAACATTGAAAGCTTTATTAGTGCAAGGGGGAGGAGAAGAAGTAAACATAGGAGGTAGGTAAGTAAGTTCTGAAAATTAATATATATTTGTATAATTCGTCCGATTTGCTTCATGTCATGAGGAGATTTAGGTAATGTTGAGATGATAGTACTCGAGTATATAATTTGGATGGTATTTTTCTACAATATCATTCACAAGAACTCTTCACTCTATCGATAATTGAGACCCAACTCACGAGGTAAAACTCCTAACCTATTTATAGTGTCAAATCATCGAGAAGTATAGAAAAGCAACTAATTCACTCATACAATACCAATGACTTCATATTTCGTATTAGATACCTACATTTCAGCCTTTAACATAACCTACATAGTAGCCAGACATGTATCGGTACTCATCCAAAGTCTATACTATACCAATCTGACGTGGAATTAGCGACGTGATAGAGTTATGATGAAATCAGAAGAAGGGAAACTTACCTAGGTACCCAGTAATTAACACTCAAGTGAATTTAGAAAGTCTTGGGAACGTTCATGTCGTCATATATTGGATTTATACACACCTCCCCTCCTCTACTATGATGGTAGTTATTAGCATGTAATTGTCCGTATAATTCAATCGGTATCCATATTGCATCGTTGATTGTGCTCCCCCTTCAACATTCACTCGTATTGCGATTGTACCATACGAGCATCGATGTAAAGTTACCGACTATTGAGTAACTCTACTCAACTCTCGTCTTACATCATTGCCAGATACCATCAATCATCTCGATAAGAATTGTTAGACCTAGAAGTCCAAAGAAAGATCACAATTATAATATGAATTCAGAAAAGTATCAAATTCAAATCCTCAAAAAGATACCTCCTTACCCTGTCTACCCGCTTACTAATCTTCCCTTAAGCTAATTTCCTAATCGAGCAATCCACACCTTGATATCTTATCGAAAATAAAGATACTTTACATGCCCAGCTCTCACCCCTCACCCCTCACCACCAATAAACATCTCCTCATCGTCCAACAAAAATGTTACTCTCAACCTCTCGCGCATTACCGCACACATTGCGCGCAATAACTCGATCCCACACAATTACATGTTCGAATATACGACGCTCAGTCTCAACATTAAAGGAAAATCCTAATATTGTTTGTTACCCCTCCTCTTATTGTCAAATTCTCCCCCGTTCTTCTCCCCTTCTCCCCATCTCCCTCAATAAATCCAACCCCCCTCATCCCCACCCAACTTAGTAAAGCTAACCCCCTCCTAGTACATCCACCCACCCACCTCTTCCTCCCCCCAAACCCACACTCTAACCCTCCTCCCCACCACCCCACCAACCACATCCCTCTCTCTCGGCACCACCACCACCCTCCCCGTCACCCCTCAATCCTTCACTCCCAACCCCCAATTCCTCCCCTTCCTCTCCACCATCCTCCAAAAATACGCCCATCTAGACCCACAACTTCACTCGCAAGCCGCCGCCTTCGCCACCACCACGACTCACTTCTCCCTCTCACCCCCGTCATCCTATCGTCAAAACAAAGGCGGAAAGTCTTCAAAAGGAAAAGATTCCGGAGCGCCACCTAGTGCCAGTCAAGGTATTTTTTCCAATTCTCCTCTCCTAAATGCCCCCTCATATCCATCTACCACACTTTACTCCTCCCCTTTTTCCATTTCCCCAAACCTATAATTAACCCCTCCCTCAAGGCGGCGCCGGCTCCGGCGGCCACGGCGGCTACATCCACCTCTCGGATACGCGCGCACCCCCTGACTACGGCCGCATCGCCTACCCCGAAGATATATTCGGATCTCTCGAAGTCGACGCGACCGGACAATTCGTCGAAGGAGATTCTGGGAAAGCGCCCGGGAATTGGCAAGACTCGGGAACCTACCGCATAGTCACCCGTGAGGGCATTTTCGGATTACCGGATTTTTTGAGGGGTAAATTGGTGGAGGCCTTGAAGGAGGAGGAGAAGAAAATTAATGGAAATTAAGTTGAAGGGGTGTAGAAGGAATATGGAAGTGAAAAGAGTCCTGGAAAGTAGGGAATGAGGATTGGACCTGGAAAAGGTGTTTAAGTTGGGCTATGAGATATCTCCAAAAATGACGAGAAGGAAAATAGACAAGGGTTATGAATGATGAATTTGGTATGTATTGACGTGTGGAGGGATGAAGAGATGAAGACATGAAAGCACGACGAGAACGTTCATAGGTTGACGGATGGTTGGTTGGCGATGATGATGACGTGCGCCAGTGTGTATATTATGTATTACGATTATCACGCGACTCTCTACTCCATAGACATACTATACCATAATGAGGATCTATCTGGGGAAGGGAAATCCGGAGAAGTTGTGGGGTAAATACTACTGTAAGATTAGAATATCCCCAGCTTTAGCTAAAGACAGGGTCGAGTGGATAGGGATGGGCACAGGCCAGCATGTCAAAAAGTATCAAAGTGTCAGGGAAAAGAAATAAATGTTATCTGAGTTTCATTCTCTCCCAGTTAGGTCAACCATCTAAAAAGTAACTATCTTGCTAACTTAAAAGCAAGATCGACGAGAAGTATTTGACCTTCAAAATGCAACGAAAATAGACCTTATCGCCAAGCCATTATCAACTTTCTCCCACCCAACCATTGTTACACGCAAAAAAAAATCTATTTCTTAACCTCAGTACCATCGAGTCCACCGAAAATCTAGAACTTGGTTAGTCGAATTCATTTGCCACTTGATTATAAATAAAACTTACAGTCTCCATCATAATACCAGTAATTTGATATGGGTCGGCATTTGAAGCGGGTCTTCTATCCTCAAAGTATCCGTAACCCTTGGCACCACATTCTCTTGGAATACGAATGGATGCACCACGGTTGGCAACACCATAAGTGAAACTGTCGATGGAACCAGTCTCATGTCTGCCAGTAAGACGCATAGCGTTGTCATCTCCGTAAACTGCAATGTGCTCCTTGTGGCGACCCTCAAGCTTCTTGATAGCAGCCTCAATGTGCTTCATGCCTCCCTCTACACGCATCTCAGCACTTGAGAAGTTGGAGTGGAGACCAGCACCGTTCCAGTCACCTGGAATTGGCTTGGGGTGGAAAGAAATCTTGGCGCCGAATTCCTCAGCGACACGGTTGAGGAGGAAACGAGCCAACCAAAGGTGGTCACCCACTAAAATAAGAGTCAGTGATTATTCAGATTGATAATGGAAACAGGGGAGTACCCACTTTCGATGCCATCGCAAGGACCAACTTGGAACTCCCATTGAGCTGGCATAACCTCGGCGTTGGTACCGGAGATCTTGATGCCAGCATTCAAACATGCCTTGTAGTGAGCCTCGACAATATCTCTGCAGAAAACCTTGCCGGTACCAACACCACAGTAGTATGGGCCTTGAGGACCTGGGAAACCATTTACTGGCCATCCGTAAGGTCTATCGGACATATCGAGGAGAGTATACTCTTGTTCCAAACCGAACCATGGCTCGTGGGACTTGTGTGCCTCCATGAGCTTGGCAGCCTCATGACGGTAGTTGAACTTGTTTGGGGTTCCATCGGGGTCCCAGCACTCGGTCAAGACCAAGATGTTTGGGGCACCACGGAATGGATCTGGGAAGATTGCGACGGGGCGGAGGTAGACATCTGAGTTGTCACCGGGGGCTTGACCTGTCGAGCTACCGTCGAAGTTCCATTCTGGGAGATCATCAAGAGTGAATTGACCGCTCTCTGGGATCTTGGTGAGAGTCTGTAAATAGAAAAATCATATTAGTACATGACTCATTTGAGGAATCTTTGGAATTTTTGGAATTTTTGTTGAGGATTTTGAGTTGGGGCGCAAAGCCGCGGGTATGTGTGTTGGATAATTTTGCTCACCTTTGACTTGGAACGAGTACCGCCAGTGGAATCGATCCAGATGTACCTTTGTAAAGGATTAGATTTTGAAAGAGGGGAAAAAAGTATTCCATTAATTAGCTTACTCTGCCATGGCAGATCCCTTCTGGTCGAGCGCCATGTATTTCATGAGCTATAAGGATCAAAAGTAAAGGTTAGTGATCTGTTTTGTTGCGCCGATAGCGGGGTATGGTTGTGAACCACCAAGATTGGTGTTATCTTTGAAGGAGTGGAAAAACTTACGTTCGCCGTATAGGAAACAGTTGTTGAGCCAGCCATGATTGCGGATTTATTATGAGAATATGGAAGAGAGAAAATAAAAGGGAAGAATCGAGAGTTGTGAAGTGGTATTTGTTGTTGTTGTTGTTGTTGTTAGACTTAAAAAGTCCTAAGAGTAGGGAGTAAGAGTGTGGGGGATTTGGGGAAGAGAGAGAAAGGGAGAAGGTATGAAAGAGGAACTGGGAATGTTTATGTATGTGTGATTTTTTAATTCACTACCTAGGTAGATTTTTTGAAAATGGAAATGGCAATGAAAATGAAAACGAAAATGGAAATAGAAATAGAAATAGAAATAGAATTGGCTATGATTGTCAGCGTAGATAAGAGTGGGGAATATCGGCTAAAGGAAGAAGAACTTTTTGTAGGTTCGACGCTCGTGGCTCATACACCTACGCCCTGCAGGCTGCAGACCGCAAATATCTAGGTAAAATGGCTGAGAATGGGTAATTTACAGGGGTCGGATTAAATGTCGAGAGGCGTTGAAATAGTGAATATTAAAGGCAATTAAGTAAATCAATAGAGTATTCAGTACCTAATTAGAATGGAAAGAATCAAATGAATCAAAAGAATCAAATCAAGCAAATGAATAAAATTGGAACTATGACTCTTGGTGCTTCTCATGGGCGGAGCAAAAGATACATTGTGGAGGGGCTTGTTGAGCGGGCTTATGAAATTGATGATTTCATATGGAGTAAGAGAGAGAGATATCAAGAAAGATTCATCTAGTATGTATGTATATGTATGTATGTATGTATGTATGTATGTATGTATGTATGTATGTATGTATGTATGTATGTATGTATGTATCTCATCCTCATTCTCATTCTTAATAATGGATGTTTGAGGAATAGAATGCATTTGGATACTGTATAAGACAGTTGAAAGAACCTTGGAAACTCATTCATTGTCATCTTTCTGAATGTAGATATGAGATACCTACCTACCCAGATATCTGATATCAATCTTTTCTTTGTCCCAAACCCCCATTCACCCATTCACCCGTCCACTCATTGCCCAATCCCAACCATGAACTAACATTAATATACTATCTGTCTGTATGTATGTTTGTTACTTTTAGAGTCTTAGACTTATATCCCCAGTCCCGTTTATTGACATACCATGTACAATCCATCCCTTTGGATACATATCCTCCGTACAAAGTTACAACTTTTGAGGCATATATTACTCTACTAAAAGATTCATCCTTGAAAGATTCCCTGTCATTGAGTGTTCTGGTATCATGTATCATGTATCATGTATCTAATATGATGTAAAATTATATGTGGCAATCATCTTCATACCACGTCTATTAAGGTAATTATTTGAAAATCGAAAAAGTCAAAAACAAAAACCGCAAAAATAATCCTCCTTAAACAAATGCTGGTTGGACTGCACTTCCTACACTTCGTACCTTCTTTCTTTGAATCTTGACGTTCCCTTTTCGCAAATTGTTCCGCATCGTCACAATCCAGGGGCAATGCATACTATATTAGTCCGTTTACCTAGTACGGGTGTAGTACATGTTCTGGTCCGAGAATGCAAAAAAGTAGTTTTGTCAAATGTGTCCATCCATACAAATTCAAAGGATCTACGAAAAAATTAATCTGTGGTTCCATCATGCTATCGCTGTCGCCGAGCGGGTTCAACTATCGTGATTATCACATTTGACTCAATCGAGTCAATCAAGTCAATCAAGTCAAATCCCACGCAAAATGATACTATACATATCTACAAGACGGTACAAGACGGGACAATTTTTCAGATTTTTCAGCCAGCTTTCACCCTTTCCATACCGTTCACATGGTTGAAATGTCTTACCATTATCTTCAGCCCTTTCGTATGGAATTCTCTTTTTCCTGATATCTTGTTTCACCACAGAAAACCACGCAAACAGGGTCTGACAAACCCAGACATTGCAGATATGGCAAGAAAAGGTCTGGTCTCTAGACTCTATCGAACACATACAGAGTGCATGCATCGTGGGAACTTTGGAAGGTCCCCCACACAAACAACAACATGCACATCTCACCCAATCTGTCTATAGCCAATCAATAGTAACGTAAAAAGGTTTTTAAACTCCCCCGGTTTATCATTGCCTCTATCTGATACTACCCACGCTCGCACGCTATCAAGTCCTTAATAGGGATTCATGATTCTCGAGACCAAACAAAGAGTGGAAATGGCCGAATCTATAGCGTGGCTTTACAAATAGATTGCTTTTGACGGGATAAAGGATGGAGGTATTTGGATGTTGGGACGATATGATTCGGTTCAAGGTCAAAGAATCTTTGGTCTGGCCGAGATCTTGAGTAACAGAAGTCATGGATTCTGATAAGAAGATTAGAATCTGATTGGGTTGATTAAGCCCAGTTCGTAAGCGTACCATCTAATCATCGATGCCGTCGTCCGATCTCGCCTATGCTTTTTTCAGAATAAGAATTTATGGTTGGATGAATTGAGTCCAATAGGAGGGAAATACAATTTGTCGGGTTTCATCATGTGATCTACAATCCGGTTCTAAATTTATCCCATTGGGAAAGTCCCTGAGACATTATCCGTTTTTCCCTTTCATCCATTTTAGATTTCTTTCGTTGCATTTCTCGAAACTTTATTATCAATGGATTCAATAGTAACATCTTACATTTTCTTCTCCTGAATGAAAACCTCTCAAAATGATACTCTCCGTACTTCTTCAACATCTTGGCAATGGTACCTGAATTACATATTCAAATCGGCATCTCCTTCAACTCAATATCCTATAAGTTGTACATGACAGAACTGCATTTAATTCTATTCGAGGCCAAGCCCCTTTCTGACACCGACTAACAGGCGAGGTCGTACTTTTCGGATGTGCTCGCGACTCATTTCTTTGTTTGTATACTTGCATTCATTCATTACCATATATTTGTCGGAATCAGTCGGTTTGCAGGTTTCAACGCTTTTCTGTACCTTATTCACGCAGGTACCAAGACCATCAGCTTGCCATTAGGCCTGGAAAAATCATACCCAACATTCGTGGAAGTATCCTTGAATATTGCTTGATATTGTTTCTCAGTACACACACCGTTTTTCTATGTTCAAGGCGGTCTGTCGTTTGTCTTCGAGTCTCGATACAACCTACGTATGTACTGCGTGCGCTTTCATATTGTGAAGTTTGAATCGGTGATACAATACCATTCTAGAGAAAATCTAGAAACTAGCATGCGACATCTTGTGTTCCACCACTCAGGGCTCCATCCTTTAATTTTCAGTTCACGAGTTTCTGATACGATCTCGTATTCCTTTTTCATGAACTCAAAAATCAAAAGTATGGATTATTATTTCCTCGTACATTACAATACAACAAATACACCTCCAACTCTGTGAAACGAAATCTTATATAAACAGTATTTTCGAACATTTGCGTAGTGCGGCTACAAGCGGGTTATAAATGATGTGCTTTGGTATCACTCTACCAACCTTACTACCCCATCGATGGATGGAAAGATGAGGGTCTCCGCTCTCGGATTTCCCTGAATGCGGTTCCCCTCCGTTGATAAGATTGTAACAGGTCGATCCATTCACGTACCCGCCCGCCGTCAATCTGCAAGATCCCACTCGGTAAATGGTCCCGCTCAATATGGCACGTAATCGCGACTTTACACAATTTTCGCGTAACGGCATTTGAAGTGATGAAGATCGAGAATGAACGACTCGTTTATCGAGATATTGTGAATTGCGAATTGCTGATAGATATAGTTTGTTTGTTCATTCTAGATTTAATGGTTGATATAATTTGAGGAGGGGCTAAAATGTCAATGCAATCGGTGGTGTTAATAATCGCATCGGAATTCAACAGAATAACATATTCATTCAGTAGAACATTTTCGAAATTGGTCAAATTTTGTCAAGTGAGATTTGATGAGTGAGTGATTTATACGAAGTGATGTTGACGATGGGACAGAAAATTGAGCCCCTATAATCTAGAACTTATTCTCAATTCCAATTTCTATACTACCGAATCACAATCTGGGAGATCAGTACATCTATATCTACACTGTACTACATATTCATTCAGGCCGAGTGTTCCAAATGAATCAATTGAACTCGATTCTAGTTCGTCTGAAATATGTACGCATGTATGCGTTTGTATATGTTGTATATCAAATCTCACATCTAACATCTATATCCCCATCTCAAGATACAGGTAAGATTATAAGTGTGAAGTATTATACTATATTGCTATATGAACATAGATACACATTCCTAGAAACTCATAAATGTAAGGATGGAAAATCTTGTGCTTCAAGTGCTTGTTATGAGGTTGTGTATATGTGTATGGTTTCTATCAAGTTTGAGTAGTATTGGATGGAGTGAGTAGGTGGGAAGAGGAAGAGGAAGAGGAAGAGGAAGAGGAAGAGGAAGAGGAAGAGGAAGAGGAAGAGGAAGAGGAAGATACTTAATCTTTGAGTCTTTGAGGTATATAATGAACGCGCTTGTGGAGCTTGGTATAAGGTTTGTGAGATTTTGATTGTTTAAAATAAGTCAATATCTCAGTAAGTCGAAATATATAGATACATACATACGGATCCCATTTGGAGAAGTATCTTTATTTCTATATATTTAGATATGAGATATGAGATATACGGTTACAAGGCAAGACAAATAGTATGCTTGCTTGGTACTTAATACTTCATATTCACAATAATAGATAGGGATGGAGGTTGAGATATTGAGATGTATGTATGTATATATTTGAAGGAGAATGAATACCTATAGCTCCTCTTGATTTTTGTCTCCTAGGAGGAAAGTTTTTGAATTGTAAGTTGTAATCTGTATTTCTTATTCTTGTCATTGCTGGATGGATGGACTCGATCGGAGAAGTCAGTTACTCTTGGTGAGTTGTGAGTTTCATGTATGTACTGAATTTCTTTGTTTGTTTGATGAGGATCGAATGATTTGGTGATTGGTGTTGGGGTGGTGATCTGAGTGAATGTATGGTTGATTGGCCTTAATTTGCATTCATCACTCTCGTCGATCCGGCTGTCAACCTGACACAGCACTGCCCTCTCCATGTCTCCTCTTCTATTTACAATAGCTATAATATCGGAATTCTTTTTGATGATAATCAAATCATCACCATCTGCATTGAATTGAACATCTCAGCAAATACATTCAACACCAAACTTGGACGACTCGAAACCCTCCACATAGTTTGGTAGACTGGCTATTTGCATCCCTGAAGTAAATGAGACCTCTGAGTTTCATTCGTCGTCGATCTAGTTCTGTTTTCGATGTCCTGTTTGCTTGAGCAGGAGTATAAATATGTCGGCATAGGTATTGCATGAAAGTATCCGCCAATAGGGTATTGTCGGCGGTCACACAGTCGGATCCTGAACGAATCGAAGTGTGGGTGGATGTTGGAGTTGAGGGGGCTTGGAGATAGAGTGATGTGTGCGAAAGAACATTCCGCGATGGGAATCGATTAGTGAGTTGAGAGGGGACTATTACGAATTGTAGGAACACCGGATACGGACTTGGAAGTTTCGGGGCCATCATATCAGATATCGAGGTGGGGAGTTAGGAATTTGGTGTGAAAGAGGCGCTAGAATGACAGAAGTCTATATCGGGATATTCTTGCTCAATGTTTTGGGGGTTTAGTATTGCCAAAATTAATATGAGTATATCAAATGCGAACCAGTAGGGAGGGTAGACTTTTGCGGAGACGATCTCTAGTGGAGGGTCTGGGGAGCGAGGGTTTTTAACCTACCATCCATATAAGCCAACAAAAGCCATGCATGCAATATGTCACTCGAATATATAATTTCACACAACGACAAACTATTACTTATCCGGTAAAAGATTTCATTGCAGAAACCATGGTATAACTAATTAAGCGTACAAATGAGCGTGATTCATATGGGGAATTTCACATGTTCAACTTTCCCTGTGTGGTTCAACTTCAACAGTTCACTATTTCCATCAAAGAGAAAAAAATCAAGACTATACGACCAATGAAAAATGAGAGTACGAGACAGTTAGTCCTCCACGTCTCCACGTCTGCGCGTAAGCACTCAAGCAGAGCTTACAAGGCCTAAGTAATTTAGAGTGCCGTGGCCTGCATATCCACGAAATTTCTGCATGCCAGGCTGCCAGAAAGACTGAGTCGGACCTCCTCAGTTCTCTTATACCAGCTATTATTTGCGTAATCGATCTGTGAGCCGGCAACCGGCTCCTCATACCAACGTTGAGCTGTCGTTACATACTCCGTGGCGGGGAGTTGGCCTATCGTTACCAGCAAAGTAGCCTTATACCTAGTCTTTGGGGGTGCGTTGACGGTTTGAGTGACATTCAAATCGACAGTTCTGGTTTGACTCCTTGACGAAGTATCGGTTCACGTATAGGAATAATTAAGCGATACCGACCATTGAGTTGAAGATGTTGCGATACCTTCAGCCCCTGCAGAGAACGTCTGCGAGAATGTCGACGAGATGCCTGCAACGTGCTGGTCTGAAGTTTCCACAGTGACGGTTTGTGAATTCGAATTGGTAAGCGAGACAGTTACGGGCTGTACTTCGGTACTGTTGTTGACTCCTTCGGAGACCGAGGTGAGGCCTGAGGTATTGGCTGCACCGCTCGCCATAATGTTAAATGGGGCTATAATTTCTTTCTTGGGGACAACCCTATCCCATCGGAAAGAGCTGATGCAATCATTGAAGCGGACTTCCCACATGTATGGGACCTCTTTTAAGTCGCCCCAGCCCTTGACGTTGTTGTACGCAGTGCCGCCACCGTCTTCGCCATCATATAGTGTGACTGTCTGTCGATCTCCAAGTGATTTCCAGCGGACTGCAAGATAGGACAATCAGTAATTGCTTGTTAAGAGGAGTGTTTCCAAGGCAGATGTGGAAACGAAGATGTCTCTAGACGAGGAATAAAATGCTGAAGATGAAATGTTGAATCAGAACAAGAGACTGAGAAATGTAATCGGGTAATGAGTGCGGGTTATGAATCTATGAAACTTACGTGAGGAGCAAGTATTATTCATTCCCCAATTTCTAAACGATTGGACTTTTCCAGATTCCCATTCACTCAGGAAAATTGTAGTACGTCTTCCAGTGAAGTTGCCATCAGCGAAAAGCTCGACAGCACCAATGCTTAGATCGACATTTCTCCAAAAGAAAAAGGAGAGGTCATCGTTGATACCACTAGTCCACAATTCACATCCTTCCGTTGTTCCGGTACCGACGAGATCAAGACATGTGTTGCCGTAGCTTAGGTCGACGGTCCTTTTCCCATCTTCTCCTGGAGCCCAGCCACCAACTAAAGTGACTACCACACCGACTGGTAAGTTCCACAATATGTTACTGGTCTTGTCATACTGGGCGTCTGGGACTACATGACGCTTGTTGGGCGTGTAGTCATTGAGGCGAAGGTCGGACCTTGTACCGGTGTAGTTTGGATCCTGAAATAATGCCACTGTCCCAGTGGGAACTTGATATGGAACGCCATATGCAGGCAGTTTGGTGAGATCTTGGACTACTTGAGCAGGAGTTCGAGGTGGCATATTGAAAAGCTTAATGATATGTGGATATGTGAATATGTGAGAAAGTCAATGTAGAAGGAGCTGCTGAAGCAATGAAATTCAAAAGCTCGGAAACTTTCATTCTTCTTATAGACAATTCTCAATGAGCAATGCATTAACTTTTTTCACAAAAACCCCCACTGTATCCCACGATGTTCAGCTGATCTTCAGCTGTATTCAAACGTCTCAAGTAACATTCTTCCTTGGCCCTGCATAAAAGACGTCATGTATTTCCGGTTATATGAGAGATTTTGATAATACAGGCAGGAAACTGTCTGAGCTGTCCAAAGGCTGCGAACCTTGGACGGCCGTCCGATGAATTGCGAATTGCGAATAGATTACACAAACTAAGCAGAGATCTTCTGGTTGCTCGAACGGCAGGTCGAAGCTACGAAGCCAGTATGAAGGCAAAATTCATTCTGGCAAGTCATGAATAGTGCGACGATGTTACTACAAAACACAGTATATGCAATAGCCACCGATTTCGGTAACATCACCAGCATTATCCGAAGCAACCGAACCAAAGCAACCGAACCAAAGCAACCGAACCAAAGCAGCACAAAACTTGCATCTTCATGGGTTGCATTTCTAGCCACTTACCAACCAAAAATCATCAGCTAGCCACTAGCTTTTTAGGCAAATTTACCATCACTATAGGTATACTGAGTACTACCGATTTTCACTGAACATATACTTGTCGAATTCTGTTCCATAATGCGCCCAGGCCCCAGTGAAGGACAGCCAGCACATCAGTTATGCAACATACAATTGAACATTGTTTTGTTGGTATCGCCTCGGTGGTGATTATGATGTTTTCATAGTATTCGTATGGTAGTTATTGATTTTGTATGTCTATTCTAGGTTTGTAGCTACCAGAGCTATATGCAACATTGCAAAAGTTTTAGCTCTGAGATTTTTGAATCTTCGCGCAGAAAAGATGGGACCAACCTTCTCAGGCTGGGAATCCGATCTGCGAGGAAACCCCAAAGGTTTTACCTCAAAAGATCTGCGCATGTTACCTGAAAAGAATACACTCGCAGAAGTGATAATTCAAGTCTAACAATCAGCGAATCGGTGCCCGGATAAAGCAATCAATGTGTGGTTGCACTAAGCGGGGAACCATGGGCTTTCAAGATAAGCCGGCCTAAACCGTGGATTCTCATTTGCAAGTTGACAAGATTTTACACTTTGATATTAAATTCAATCAAAAGTTGTGATACGTGATTGTAAGCTTAAATTGTTACCGCATATTCAAATCGTATGGTTCCTCTTTAATGCCCAACTTAACTTTCCTTTTGAGACTTGCATCCCTTGCTACACGTTTTGTGGTGCAAAATCAAAAGCGATCAGAAAGTACACAATTAAATGACTTGTGGAATGATTATGGACGGGATAATAAACAGTCCTATCTGATTTGTATCTCCTTCCAGTGCGTGGAGATGACGATGCTACCCAAAATATAGCACTTGACTTGAGTAACACATGGGAAATCTGAACCCCAAACTTCTGGGAACTTCTCTCAATCGACCAAAACAGAAAACAAGATGGGAATCAAAAATTAGGAGTATCGTGTTGCTGAGAAGTAGAGAGCTTTTGTATCATCGCATTTCATGCACCTGTAGTCTTCGCACTCTAGTAAAACAAGGGGTCTTATTCGCTGAAAATCCCACCCCTATAAGCTGCCATCCTCATAACAACCATAGTACTCATATCTAAATAAGATGCTTTGACCTGTTCCCCATTTATTAGCATCAAATAACCTTTCCATGACAATTTCAAAAACATACCTGAAATACGCTCTCAAATAGATAATCTGCCAAGCTCCCAGTGATACCAGCATTCCCATAGTTCCAAATGCAAACCATTTAACTCTGTTATTCGTGCTCTCATTTGTATCTCTCAATTTCTGTTCTCTGTGCCTAAGGTATTCCATCTCCGCAACGATTTCTGCGACCATTTCCTCGATGCGCCGTAATTCGGTTTCAACTGGCTTGAGTTTCTCTGTAGCTTGAACGGCAGACCAATCTTTGGCATCGGCTCCAATATCAATATCGAGTTCAACGTGGCGGCGGGGATTGCTAATACGGTTTGCTAGATGTAATTAGTACTGGCTGCGATGAGAATGAAAGGGCGGCAACGAACAGGCTGTAAAGTAATTGTAGAAGCAAACATCAAATGATGCATCAGCGTGAGATGTGAAGGCCATTCTCTTTTCGCCTACGATATCCTTTGGTTTTCCGTATTCATTTCCAACGGCATCCTTAATCTATCCTTTGTGTCAGCATGTGTCCAGACCTTCTTCAACCAATTGCATAAAAACATACATGCATATCGACTTGCATACCATCCCCCTTTGAACCATCAATGGTAGCAGTAACCACCACCAAAGTATCCTTAGCCACAAAATTCCTAATACATCTCTCTGCCTTCTTGTCTCCTTTGTGATAAGCGTCAATATCGAATTTCAGTGCTTCCGCAACTGCTAGTACCAGAAAGAAACTGCAAAGTGCTTGCAGAAATGACCTTGTGTATGCCATGATGTGTAAAGCCGAATCGATTGAGTGGAAAACAAGGAGCTCCGAAAGATATGTGTAAATGAAGCTCTCGAAACTACAAGAACCAGATCGCGGTAATCCAAAGATTTAGACGACGTGTAAGGTTCGGGGTACTCTACAGGGATGTGAAATTCTGAGTCACGTGTCATCGAAGTTTGAACTTCCAGATTTGGATTTGGGGATCTTTGGACCTTCAATTTCAACGACAATAACGATACTTGAGATATTTAATACCGCCAAAATGCCAAAATGTGAGTTTTTGAATATCTGCGACTCTGTTTTATATGCTAACTACTCTTACAGTCTTCTGTAAGTTTAAAATCGACGCGCCGTGCGACTTGCGACTATTCGAGCTCTATCTCCATCTTCGCGAATAGCTTGCTAATACATCTTCAAAGGCGATTATTGCGATGTCTACCTCACTCACGACTCGATGAGTGTGCGTAAAGCTCATAATAGTGGACGTAACCATTTGCGCAATGTTGTCGATTATTATCAACGTTTGTTCCTCCCTCTCCACAATCACCAAACTATAAGTAAACTAATCCATTGTCCTAACCTTAGAAATCGGTCACGAAAAAGCCCAATCCGTAATCGACTCTATTACATCTTCCTATGCCGCCGAAGGTCAATCCTCTTCGAATCCTATGCTCCACAACCCAGCAGCTTCGGCACCTTTCCCACCCTTCCCACCAGCCAATTTCCCTGGAGGCGTTCCACCACCTTTTCCTCCATCTTCTGGTCCAGGTGGTATGCCATTCCCTCCGCCAGGCGCAAGAGGTTTCCCAATGCCTCCTTTACCTGGACAACCTGGTGCACCACCTATGCCACCATTCCCGGGTATGCCTGGTATGCCTGCTGGGATGCCATTTCCTCCACCAGGCGGCTTGCCACCTAATTTCCAATTCCCAGTTCCCCCACCAGGAGGCTTCCCAGGAATGCCACCACCGGGTGGTCAAGGGTTTCCAGGCATGCCTCCACCAGGGGGAAATCGGGATGAGAGGAGATAGACAGATAATGGTATATGTTTAGAGTTGAGAACTGGAGAGATGATATGGACTTTGGCGTTCAGGGTTGAATTACTGGCATGTACTTTATTAAGGATATTCATCATGCGGATGATTTGTTTCGTGTTCAAAGAACAGCAGAATGAGAATATGGGGCAGGTTGATGCGTTCGATGAATTGGCTCTATGGACACTGTTGTCGAATTCTAGTAATTGTCATGCAAATTATTAAACAGCGCGGTACCGCAGGAAAATACTGGAGTTGGGAGAAACTGTACTATCGTGGTTGAAACATACGGCATCACAAAGCAATCAAAAGAATGAAACCTTTTTCACATCAAGAATGTCTAGTTGGCATTTCTATTTATCCTTTTAGTGTTTGGATAGTGATACAGTTAACCATTTAGAAGTCTATTATCGTTGGTCACATTGTTGTCATTTGGCCAGCATTGAATATTGAACAAAATTTAATTCTGAGCATAGTCTTGGCCATTTTCTAGATTTAATATTTTGACATAGCATTTGTTGTTCTGGTGTCAACATGATTACATCATAATCTATAAACCGCATCAAAGTAATTTTTCCCTGTTTTATTCTCCACCTACATCTTCATGCATCCTTGAAATATGCGGATGTTGAAGACATCGATTTATACGGATTGACAGAAATGTGATAAAATACAAGGTGCAGTTCATGTAGCTTTGTAGCTTTGTAGCTTTAATACAAGTGAGCAAACGCACAAACTAACATCTACCTTCCTCTCAATCCGCTATTCCTATCATTCCCCGAATTTAATTTCCGATTTATACCGATCTAAATCAAACCCATCAACCAGATCGCATAGATGGTGCGGTCTGGTGGTAGAGTGGTAAAACGCCAAGATCGAACGAGTAAAAATATCCCCGCGGGGGGTATTCTCCTGCTAACTAAGGGGTTAGTAAGGTTTTGCTTGTCTGTTCTTTTGAGATTTTTTTCTTCCTGTTAAAGGCAATTTGAAGATTTGTTTTTCTCTATTTTGCGAAAATTGTATTGAGTGGCTGGTTGTTGTTGCTGATGGGCGTGAGGCAAGTGAATATATTGTGGGGCGTTCATGGCCATCATAACGATGAAAGACTAAATGCATTTTTCGAACAGTTTACATGACTGGTATTTGTACCTCAGATATCACTGGTGAAAATGATATATCTCTAAGATGACGATTGCCAGGGTGTTCGAAACACGAACCTCATCACCAGCTCAACTTGAGAGAATGTTGATTTCGACACATTCACAGCTCACCCCAATTTGCCATGTACGAGATAGGATCTCAAGGGTTTGTGCAATTCATTCTCCCTTTAACATTACTTCATCAATACAAACAAATTGCCTCCATCAAATGTGAGACTTAAGAAACGTAAATCCAACTTGCAAAATCTCAGGGATGAAAAAAAAAAGACTCGAAGATTCCACCAGAATGAGAAAGTAGAAAGACAGAGGAGAGGTATAAAAATTACAAAATACGTGAAGAACACATAGATCGTATGATTCTACCTATCCCGGGTATTGCATCATGGGTTGAACCTTCAGAGATATGAATAATCAAGTTGAGGGGCTGTGTGATGGGGAAGAATTGGAAGCTAGGTGTGGACTCAAAGCCTCAGGCTGATGACAAGTGGCCAATACTCTCGCATCGTCCTGCCAGTTTCTAACTCCACATCGTATTTCATCTACATCCCGATCTAGGCGATGAACAGTTGACTTCATAGCCTCACAGTCTTGCTGTACCTCCCGAGGTCATTATAGAGCATAGAAAGTTGCTCAGACAAGATTGTTCTGATTGGTAAGGGTGTGGTCGCTATCAATGATGATAGATGTTTTAGATCTGATAGGCGTGCTGAGGTTTGTGTTTGTGAGTTTTATTTTTTCTGCGAAGCTCTCCAATAATAGGGTTGTAGAGCATGCTCTCCATATTTTGTCGAGCTTAGTAATGCTGTCATCATCACCGCCTATCTCAGCCTTAACAGTAGAGCCAGCTGTATGACCGCCAATGTGAATTGCGTTCTCGAAAATGGGAACTTAATCGGCAGACAGTGCCTCTGCTATGGCTTGCATCTATACAGTAATTATTAGTAATTTACTATTCAGCAGATGGCAACGAGGCAAGTATACCTGGGCCTGGCTAAATTATACTGAGCTATTTACCGTAGTTGGATCTGGGTAGTTTTGATTCGTCATATTGCCGTAGAAGATGAACTTGAAAGTGGATTGTGATAGTTAAGTATAATTGTGTGGTAACTTATTGGTCTGAGCCGTGTTGTTGTTGTGGAAGTAATGAGTAATGGAAGTAGGAAAACCAATGCTAAGAGCGAATCACTCAACCATTAACTACTTTTCCTTGCCTCATATAATCACTTATTACAGAAGAAACATAGGTTTACTCATTATGAATGCTACCTTGTCGTGCCATGGCAAACCCAAAGAATATAGAGATCATCTATTCTGTTCAAGTCATTGCGATCAACCCGCTTAAACGCCCATCTCTGACCACTCAAAGCAGGGATTTGAGTGATCGAATGTATGCATAGCTCTCTTCCCCCTCCCCCTCTCATACTGTTACAAATAAGTATGCAGGTGTTCAATTAATCGTTCCTCCCTATAATCGAACTGAACCCTTGAGCCATTGAAGCTTGAGGAATTCATTAATAAATATAAAAAACTTATAGATTTATTTATTTCTTTCTTTCCCCTGAATATGAATTTTTAACTCGAATATATATTTCCTATATATTTGAAATCTTATCATCAAATCTCATCTCAATAAAAAACAAATCATATTCACTTGTATATTCATTTAAAGACTCAGTATATAAAACAGTACTTATAACTTAAATTCCAAAACTACTTTTCAAATAAAGAACAAACTATCTAATAATAACGACTCGTGTACATGTGTTGCCTAGATCATTTCCATCTCACTCTCCCCTTCTGTCACCCCTTCTGTCACCCCTTCTGTCACCCCTTCTGTCTATCCTTTCCAACTCATCGCTCAAATCTTTCCAATACCAGCATTCTTAAGAACATTGGCCTTGGTGGTTCCAACATCAGCAACAGCAGCAAGAGACATTCCCTTTGCAGAAGTCAAAACACCAGTGTTCGTTCCAGCAAAAGATCCAGATGAGACAAGGCTGTTAGCATGGCAGTTACGGCCAAGGATCGAAGCACATCCTGCAACACCACTGCTCGAAGACCAAAGAGGGTTGCTGGCGATGTCGAAGATGACGGGTGTAACAGTATTCTCGAAAATGTTGCCCTCAGCAAGGACCTTTCCTCCTTCGGCGATTTGAAATGCGTTTCCTGCGACATTGGACCAGTAATTGTTGGCAGCTTGGAGGAAGACATTTGGTGTGACTGATGAGTGCAAGCCTCCAACCTTGGGTCCACGACCACTTGTGTTGTGGATGTAGTTGCCCTTGAAAGTAACAGTATCTTGGGATCCAGTGAAGTAGAGTGACCAGTAATGGTGGTTGTTGCACTTGGCAGACCAAAGAGTAGTACCATCAAACTCAGAGTTGGTAATGCTGACACGGTTGGAAGCACCTGGTCCCATGGTCATAAATTGACGACCAATTCTGGAGATCTTGACGTGATCGATCCACAAAAGATCTGTGCCATCAACGGAGATAGCATCTCCACCCCAAATGTACTTGGGATTCATCTCGACGAACTCAACGTTCTGGATAATGATGTTCTTAGCACCTGAAATGAAGAAACCTCTACCCTTAATTTTTCCAAGAGCTCCAACACCAACAATGGATTTGTTGGAACCGATCTTGATAGCATTTGGAGGAATACTGGCGACATTGTAAGTGACAGTTGGCTTAGCAAGAGCTTGATTGGCGTTTGCAGATTGTTCACACCAGCCATTGATATTGATTGAGTCCTGTCCGGCACCATTGCTGCATGTGTTTGAGAGAGGTGTGCAGCCTTTCTCAGTTCTTGTGCCCATAGTGTTTGTGAAATCCCAGGTCTTATCAAGGACAATGGTACGGGCAACGTTATCAGAGAGCCAGGTAACAAGCTCGTTGATGTCTTTTGGGGATGCAGCAGGAGCAGATCCACCTCCAGTGGCAGCAGCAGCGAAACCTTCAGCTTTGCCAATGACTCCTGCGGCGTCAACTGCGATAACAGAGAGCATGAGGATAGCGAGGGTCTTGAATGAAACCATGATGATTGATTGAGTTGAAGTTATTGATATAACTTTAGAGAAGGAGCGTTGGTAATTGATTTGCTTGAGTGTAAGCTGTGTTGTGAAAACGAGTGGATGGAATGAGTGAATAAGTAGATGAGTAGATGAGTAGATGAGTAGATGAGTAGATGAGTAGATGAGTTGATGAGTGATGATATTAGAATACCTCGAGACTTTCAACGTCCTTATATACTTTTGACCTACTTGGCCATGTTGTTCAGAATCCCATCAAGAGTCGGACATTATCCCCTCCAGTATCTCCATCCCGTAAAGCATTATCTCAACACGAGAAAAAAGGGTTTCCAAGAGCCGCACACTCGGCGGATAGTCACTCTGTCCACTGCAAACAATATACTTGACTTTTTCCAAACTCTTGATGGTGAGTATATTTGCCCAGAAACGCTTCGCTATGTCACTCATTTCACTGCTTAAAACTCCAATGCATATTCAAATTCATAATCATCAGCCTACGAAAGGAGAAAACTGCTGACAAAGGAGTGCTCCAGATTTCCTTAGCGAGAAGATTGTTTGCATAATCAGGGTAGAGCATACTCGCAATCGCGCATTCATCTCAATTGACCTTCGCAAACATCCGATGATCAAGTAAGATCCTCGAATATTTTTCGGGCCGTCCTATCATCTCATCTATTTGACTTTTATAACCTTGTAACTCTGGACGAACTGAGCAATATTCTTGAAGACACCTGGGTGGTAGTTTATACTTTTGAGGCGTTCCGAGTGTACGAGGTTGTTTAAATTTAATAAGGTCCGCTGACTACAAACACTCCAAAAAGAATGCCCATGCGAAAATCGATGTTTCTTAAATCCAAATCTAGTTACTTTTGTATTTAAGGTTATTATGCAGAAAAGCTTAATGAGCGATCACAAACTGTCCCGTGTAGCCTGAAGACCCTTATTAGTAAGCTTCAGATTGAATACTCAAGTCAAAGGGAAAGTTCCGTCGTTATGGTGTGACCGCTATCTAATCAATAGGATCATGGGTAATATCCGTTTGCCGTTTGCCGTTCTCCGTTCTGTTAGGATATTTCGGACATCAAACGAATTTTTGAGATGATTGAATCTAGATTCATTCAGCAATCATGGATATCCACGTTTCGACAATGATCAAATGACTTGAGTAGCTCGCTATGATCTGATATGCCAAACTCAAACTTACATCAAGTCTGTAACAGGAACACTCACATCCGATTTCGCAGAGCCAAGACCATAAATTGGAAAGCAGATCCAAATTTCCAATCCAAATTCTATCATACCAATCATCCTCAATATATATCTATTCAAGAATCCAGAATATAGATGAACACTCATGATTTGAACTCCAAAAACAATATCAGTCTGGGTTCGATTCCCAGCACCGCCAAGAATGAATGGACAAACCCCTCATATACTAAAAATAGATCTTCCTATGAACAAACACCTAGGAACACCATTTTCATCATTTTATTGTGATCTTCTCTCCGGGAGATAATTGTCCAGATTAAAATCGATTACGATCAACCATCAAATCCACAATATATCGTCATCTTATCAATTTAAATCAAATTCCAATCATCATTGATCTTTTCACTCGTGTAGTTCCTTCCTTTCACCCACCAGCACCCCAAAAACATACCTTCTCGCTTAACCCATGTCATCTACCCCACCAACCCCACCAACCCCACCACATCCATCAGAAACAACAAAAAATAGGAAATGGATGGAATCAAACCAACCCATCAATTTTCAATCCAAACTGTGCTAGTTTGGCGGTGCTGGGAATCGAACCCAGATTGAAACGGATCATTCATGATATATCCTGTGAAGGATGAGCCACAACGTCACGTGCTACCATTACACCACACCACCTATTGTATTTGGTGGAAAGATTCATGTTTTGTATATATATGTCAATCAAAATTGATAGGTGGGGTGGGGTGTATAGCGGAGTGATGGTGGGGCGGGGCTATCTCATGAACGGAGCTTAAATTCGAGGATTTCGAGGTAAGTAAGTAATGTATTACATGGAACTGAATTGTTTAGATAGAAATATACATTGAAAACATTCCCATCAGTAGGTATAATTTTGGTCTTGAAATTATTACATACACAGTGACTCAGTAGCATTTAACCCTATCTCTCCAACCATTCAATTCTAAATCCTGATTATTCGATTTGCTATCAATTATCGAAAAGAGTATATGCTATCTATCTCAAATGTTCTTTTACATGCAGAAACGGGATTATCATTATGAGGCAGCTTACTTACAAATCCATGGTTCACCGTTCTCAGAATGCAATGATCAAATAGAGTATTCGTTTGTCTCATTTTCAGAATAGTATATCTATGATTCTATATAGCTGTGGTCCTCGATCATTATCTGAGAAGACGTTTCCAGCAGTTTGACTTTTGAAGCAATCGAGCTTTGAGTATCTAGTAGGCAATCAATCATTTTATGGGATTATAATATGAGGGGGGAAAATGGGACTTTCAATTACAATACTGTACTGATGATAGTCAATTCGAGGCTCTTGATGAGGTAACAAGTAAATCTCCGTTTCACAGTCAATAATAGAAGAAGGAATATAAGACCGTATAATTTCATCAATCATAAGCATATGCACGAAAGCTTCAACGAAAGTCGGGTACTCCAAACGTCATTACTGTTTTCCAACAAGTCTTAAATCTTTAAATATCTAAATAAAGAGCTGGCAGTAGAAAGAACATAGCTCTTGACCTTAAACTACCGGTGACTGTTAATACTGGGTATATAAAGAAAGCCACCTTTTCCTCTCGACTTTATAATCCAGCCACCAGAATGACAAACTACCTGACGTCAACCCCATGCTCATTCTTTGGGCTCGTCGTACTTCCTCCACTATCATCTGCAACATTCTCCCTATGAACTATTGTTCCATTATCACCTTCTTTTTCAATATCATTGTGTACAAGTACTCCCCCACCCGACATTTCTTCTATAATCTCGGGAGCAACCAACAACTTTCCATCGGCTCCATATCTATGCGGTTGATTCTCTGCAACGCTAACTGCATCAAAGAAACCAGTCGTCTTCTGAAATATCGTGTTCATTTCCTCCAAAGATCGAAACGCAGTTTCTGGATAAAAGAAATAAACGGCTGGAAACATGGCAGCATTAATAACAGCAAAGATAATGTAGGTCTTATACCCAATTGAATTGAATGCAACTGGTGTGATCATCACAACCATGAAATTGAAAATCCAATTTGCAGATGTGGATAAACCATTAGCTGGTGCACGGATTTTGAGGGGAACAATCTCAGCCGGGTATAGCCAAGGAATTGCGAGCCAGCCAATTGCGAAGAAGGTGTTAAAGACAAAGAGGAAAGTGGTGGAGACAATTCCTGGTCTTTTGCCACCAATACCCTCTTCTGACAAGCGTGTCATGATAGCGAGGATGACCATACTTGCTATCAACCCAACTGAACCAAGTAATAAAGATTTGCGACGACCAAACTTTTCGATTGTAAAGGGAGCAATGAAAGAAGCAGCAAAGTATGCCGTGCCGTTTCCAGCGGCGAGATAACGGGAAGTCTCGCTACTTAAGTGAATATATTGCTCGAAGATTGTAGCCGCATAATAGGTGATGACATTGATACCAGAGATTTGTTGCATGACTTGGACAAAGTATGCGAGTATGACGCGATGGAAGTTACGATCTGGGCCCATGGTGAACATATCAAGCCAGCCAGAATTCGCCGCTTCGTCAATTTGACTAGTGATCTCCTTCAATTTGATTTCAACTCTCTGTGCGATTTGAATTTCAACAGCCGCTTCGTCGACTTGCTCTGGGGAGTCGCTAGATTCTTTGGAAGGAACCTCGAGTGCTGTAAGGACAGCTCTAGCCTCCTCAATATCACCTCTCAGGACGAGCCAACTAAAAGATTCATTAGATCGAATAAGGCCAAACATAGGAGTAGATACTTACCGAGGGGATTCTGGAAGCTCAAGGATAGACACGAGTATTATGAGCGCTGGTAAAATCTGGAAAGCAATTGGAAATCTCCAAGCCACACTATTGTCTCCCGCCCGTGATGTTCCCAAATCGAGCCAATACGATAAAGCAATACCTCCTGTAATCATAGCACCCTGGAACATGATCATTTTCCCTCTTTCGTGGGATTCCGACGTTTCTGAAGCCCATGTAGGGACTGTACTTGTATTCATGCCATTTCCAAAACCGGTAAGCACTCGCCCAATAATGAGTTGTACAATACTAAAGGAAGTTGCCTGAAGGATAGCTCCAATAATCATGATTGAGGAACCGAGGAATATCATCCGACGACGACCAAGACGATCTCCAAGGAAGATAGTAATAACGGCACCACCAAAACAACCCAGATTGTAAGAGGCCACCACTAAACCTTGATAAAGAGCTGTCTGGTATGAATGGTTATTAACGGTATCGATTTCCGGAAACGTTTTTACGAAAGATGGGAGAGTTAACAATCCTCCCCTGTTAATGTATTAGCTCAATTACTTGGGGCTTTTGTCAGATTGCAAATCATGGACGAAGTAAACCGCACACCAATATTGAATTTAAGACTAAGCATACTCTACAATACACCATATCAGATTTAATCATCAAATGGTCCTTGAGGCTTATGTACTTGAGATCTCATTTTGATGTGCCATTTATTTCGCCCATCGCGAATTGGAATTCTGTTGAAATGCAAACTTACATAACACCTTGATCGTAACCAAAAAGCCTATGAATGAATTAGCTGTGAATTCTTGTTACGCAACTCAAACCGGAAAAACATCGGAAATGTAACGTCTTCGTCATAAGGAAGGTAACCTTCGATGGTAGCATTCAACCCCACCTCCGCCTCCGCCTTCTCCAGAGCGGGCCGTCTCCACAATCTTGCACAGTAGCAGATTTTGAGTAATTATTTGGCCGTGCAACATAAAATCTGAACACGAAAGAAAAAGAAACACTCACAAAAAATCTATTCCAGAAACAATGGTGATTAATCGATTCAGTGATTTACCCTTGTAGCCATAATATCTTTCGCGTTTTCTACCTATACCGCGAGCCATGATTGAGAAGTTTTGAGACTTTAAAGTATATACTCCGCGTTTGTTGATATATGAGATTAGGATGCTGGAAGATACTTCTCAACCATATACGCTCATGTGTAGTCGGTACAGGAAATGAGAAAGAGTAAAGTAGGACAGACGAGAAGAAACTAAAAAGACCTATGAGCAGCAGATCTCACCCATCTTATACACATGCACTGGAACTAAGCAGGAAAGAAAGCTCATGCTACTGATGGTTGTCTTGATACTGTACAACCAACTAAAAAGGTCATTGTCAACGATTTAGGAAGGTGGTGCGCAAATCCTGAGTGACTTCTCCAAAGGATATGGCAATGGATCCAATTAAACTCTCTTGGCTCGGTCATAGAAACTTAGAGACTCTCCATATGCAAAACAGAAACAATATTCTATTGGTGATGATGCTTCAAGGATTTTTTTCTTTTGAGAAACTGGGGAATTTCTAAACTTCTGCAGTTTTGGTTCGGTGTAAAAGTTGGAGAAAGTTGGAGAAAGCTTAAACAGCAAATAATAAGGCTTCACCCCTTGCATACCCGCTAAAAGCCGAGGGCCAAGAGAGCACCATTCTAGCGTGCTTATGTAAGAAAAGTTTCCCCGCGTGCCCCAAAAAAACTCCCCGCAAACATGGGGAGAAATGTTGAAGCTTGATACTGATGTACTGTATACCTAGGTTTGTAACATGTCCTGCGCTCTCTTCATTCTCAGATAAAAATTGCATTTCAACCATGAAGATGTCAATTACGGCAGGATTCGGTGGTAATGTATTTGTCGGGCAAGGTTAAAGTTACTACTGATAGTAGAAATATCTTCTTGACTTTTTGATATACGGTTACTATGACATGAGCAACAATCGTCAATATTTGAAAATTATCAAAAAGACCTCTAGGTTTCATCGCAGAAAGGAGTCGAGTGACCCTTTTCCCGAATAGTTCCTTCGATGAGTTCAGAGTGGCTTGGCAGATAACTATAACATCCGGGATCATATTTTAAGGTAACTTTAGTCAAGATCGAATGGTTCATCCAGATCCTAAAGTATGGTGGCATTCCTGCTTCTTGCCCTACGTAGATGAGACGTCATATTAAGGTTAAGGGGTCCGGACCCCATAGTTCATCACAACGTTCGACTACAACGTTCGACTACAACGTTCGACTACACCGTACAGAGTAAGAAAACGAGCTTCAAATTCCAATAGTTCTATATGTAAAGGATTTCGGTGAAATTTAAGAATAAAGTTAAAAGAAAGGCCTAGTCTCACCTGCAAACGTGGGGTATGAATGTGCCCAGACCCTAGTGATCAAAAACGGCAATCCCACTAAAACGATAGTTCGACATAGGTCGAGTCCGAGGGGTTCTTCGGTCAATACCAAAATGTGTCCTTAACCCATCGGATCTTAGCCGTGTTACATTCCGTAAATATTCTCAATACAAGGGTTACTATAGGCGCGGGTGTTGTGTTCTGGCTGGCTTCTTCGGTGTGTTCCGCATTGAAGTCACTATGGCGAAAGAAACTTCTCTGGCCGAGATCACGTTACAATGCAAGCTACGATCCTCTGGCATTGTAATTTGTAGGTAATGCACTGTACATACGTTGCCACACCGGTAGATATTATTTGCATGAAACCATACATCAGGAGTAAAAATTCTCGAAAACATTTTCGGTTCACCTCATGCCTCTTCTTTTGGGGGTTTTACGACCAATCGATATAAATTCCGAAGAAAAAGATACTGGCATAGTTTAATTGAGGCGTTTATATTGCAGTAGTATGCAGTCAAACTATGCTACTTCAAAGTAAACCACTTAAGAAAATTCTACCAATTTTTTCTTCATCTAAAGCTTTTCAATTTATCCAGAGTGATAGAAATTTCAAACCAAGAATGTGATTTCTCATTGTGATAAAAATAACTTTGACCAATCCATTCATGCCTTCCATAAATCCGCATATTTAAGCCCAAATAGCTCTAAACTTCTCATCAAATTCCGTCTTCAACTTCCTGAATGCCCGATAAACAGTCATCAACTTCTCGTATTCTTCATCATCTGTCGCACCCGCACCACTCTCCTTTTCCTTCTCCAAATAATCCTCTTCAGCAGCCAATCTATCCTCACCCGCATCCCAATCATCGACTACCTTTTTTCTGCGTACTGGCTGAGCTTGTTGAACTTCACTGAATGGTCCGGAAACAGCTTGTGGAATGGAATCTTCAGCCATTTTCTCATCGTTCTCATTTTCAACGGAATCTCCTGCTCCCATTACATCAAGGAGTTCTGAATCTGTATCTTGACCTAGACCGAGATGTAAGGCGAGGGATGTGGCGATTGTAGCTAGTACCATTGAGAAGTCGTTAAGTACGAACCAGACGTCTGATCTGCGGATACCATTGGCGTCCTCGAGGGGTTGTAGAGAACCGTGCTTGAAGAAATCAAGAAGATATGAATTTAAAGGTGATCTTGTTTCATCAGGGTGAAGCTCCAGATGTGGAATTACCGCTGCTTCAAGGAAGATACCTTCGCGAGTGGAGCTGCAAAGATCTTCAATGGTAGTAAAAGAGTCACCCAGACCAGATAGAGCTACAAATGGTGATCTAGCTTGAGGACTAGGCAAAGAAGGGAGGAAATCAAGGGTCGTATTTCCATTCGTCTTTGTTTCGTTTGGACCGACTGGACTTTGTGTAAATGGCAAAGCATGTTCGTCTTCAGTAATGTGTTGCTTGGCAAACGTCTTTACATATGTTGAGAAGACCTCTAAAGTACTCTTATTGTGACCGCGAAGTATGTTAGCTGCGTCTTCTGGCATAGGGTCGAGGTACACGTTCGATGGCGAACGGTGAATTTTCTCCGCCTCTTCGGGATCATCGACTTCTCTAACAACTCTACGACCGAATAGATGACTCAATACGAGAACCATTGTACGCAGTACTTCATCAGAGTTGGTGTCAATTTCTGCACAGAGCTTATGGAAGTATTTTCCATTGAGAAGAGCTGGCACCCGTTAGTATACAAAATGCAACTAAATACAATACAAAACCGCATAAACTCAGTAAAAAGAGATGTAAATGAAAACGAAAGGTCGCACTAGCGTACTAACACTTCTTCACCGAACCTGTGAGAAGTAGAAGGGTCACTTACCATGAAATGCAAAACTCGAATTTTCGGTAAAGTAAAGATGCGAAACACAACTGGTAAAGTTGACGGGTTCACCGCCGGGTCCAAGAAGTGCGTTTCTACGTAGATACTCGATAGAAAATCTTAAATGGTGAAGAACTTGGTCTCTGAAACTTTGACCGCCAAGATACAGTCTAGGCTGAGAAAGAAGGGAGTTGATAGCTCTGACAGCATATGGCGAGTTCTTAGAATCGTTCAAGAGGGAGAACAATCGTAATACCAATGTTGTCGTAATTGGAAAGTGGCCAGTAAGCTCGGGAAGTCGAGAACTGAGAAGACGACTTGCTCGCTCTCTAGAGACGCCCTGGAATACAACGTTACCGAGTAGATCAAAACCACGACGACCTGAACGACCTGCAGCTTGACGGAAATTCAGGGCAGTTAAGAACACAGAGTCTCCAGAGAATACAACAGTAGCACACGGCATGTTGATACCCAAACTAAGTGTACCAGTTGCAATGACAACTCTCAAGAAACCTTTACGGAACAACATTTCTACACATTGTCGGTATTTTCGGTTCATACCAGCATGATGCACACCAATACCTCTCCTCAGCAAATCGATCAAATCTTCTCTGATCTCCTTGCGACGAAGTTGTCGGATAAAACCATCGAGTTCTTCTTTTTGCAGACGCTTTGGATCAGCAAATGAGAAATCGGCTTGGGGGGCAGTTGGATCGAAGAGATCGTAGAAAGAAGATCCATCTGTTGCATCCTCACGCATTCGGTCCATCTTTGATCCACCTTCATCATCTTGGGTAGACTTCTTGGATGGTTTGACCGGCTTACGTCCTTTCTTTGCCTTCATTTCCTGATACTTTTCATAGCCGTCCATCAACTTTTTCCAAGCTGATCCTTTCTTCCATTGTTCTTCGGATTGAACTAGCTGGTTCAATAGAGTGTTCGCAATGCTCTCACAAGCAGATCGGTTATAGTTGAACAATATAGCTGGTAGGGCACGACGCTTGTGCAATTGATATAGTAGTGGCAGGGTTGTGGCTTGTAGATCCAACGGGTCAAGGAGCTCAGTCGCAGAATCAGAAGTGCTGTCGATTGAAATATCGTTCTTGGTCTCAATAATTTCTGGAGTCAGTTCCTTTACCACATTGGCAAATTGTGATTGACACTCTGCCATCCATTGAAGCAATAATTTCTTAAGATTCTTTTCCCATGCAAAAATATCTGCTTTTCGAATGCAGGATGGCAATGCCTTCTCAGGATTTAATGACTCAGGGACGCTGTACTCCTTACTTTGATGTTTAACCATGGCTTTCCATAGCGATAAGCAATCTCTAGGTTCAAGTGCAAGATCTTCAGGCATCCCTCTTGAAGGATCAACTAAACTAGACACAGGGTGAAAGGATTCGAAGCCTTGTAGACCATCCAGACCTAAACCTAGACCGAATGAGTCTCCGAGACCCTCGAAGTCGAATTTCTTAGGTGGCTCGTACATGAACTTTCGTAAATCGGAGTATCTGGTTGAGTGTTTGATCATCTTTAACTCGGATCCATTTGCCTTTTGAGTTTCTCCTAACCAATCCGCAAACTGCTCAGGATTACCCACAGTTGCAGAAAGAGCAATGATTGGGCATGGCGATAATAACAAGAGTTGCTCCCATACCACACCATCTTCAGACTGTCCAATAGAATGAATTTCATCGAAAATAATACGCTTCACTCTTGGAGCCCACGACTTCGCATTCGTTGGGGATAGAAGCATAATCTGAAGAATATGGGGTACAGTGACGAGAATTTGACAACCTGTAGAATTGTTCACACGATAATCTCTAGTGTGAATAGCCCACACTCCTTTACCGGCTTGAGGGAATCTCTTGGAGAATCGACCTAGAAGATAGCATTGTTAGTGGTTACTTTCGTTAAAAAAGAGAAATTCTCTTGGTCTATATCTTTGGGTTAAGATAGGGAAAAGTTTACTCCTTAATCTTACAAAGATGAGAGAGAGACAGAGAGAGAGAGGAAAGGAGAACAAATGCGATAGTGCTTACCCTGAACTTCAGCTGCAATCTGATTGACAAGTGCCTTTGTTGGTGCAACATAAACCAGAACTCCGTCGTTATCGGCTCTTAGAATTTGTTCCATGGCGTAGAAACTGATAAACGTTTTACCAGCAGAAGTTGGTGCTACTACGAATACACTCTTATTGGCATCTAACTGATCGAGCACATCTCTCTGCCAACCATCAGGAACGAAGCTAGAAACACGGGCATCTGGCTTTGCATCAAGCATTCTGTGCATGTAAGGACCGCAATGTTCCAGCTGAAATTCTGATTGAGAAATATCAATTTTCAAGGACAAAGTTGGAGGATACTTGAAGGCAAAAGATAGCTTTCGATCAGCACCAAGGACTTTCGGCGATGAGAAAGCATCCGAAATACCAACCAATTTGCATATCTTTTCGACATGCTGAATGATCTCTTTTGTGATAGGTGCATTGGTAGTGCATATAGATCTTACAGTAGTCCAAATCAATGCGACTACATGGTAGCCATTAATTTTCTTGTTCTGCTTACAGTACCCTGCCCACCAAGACAGTAGGCATTGGAGGATGAAAGTGTTGATATCTCCTTCAAGAATTTTTGTTCTGGCATTATCAAGATTGTTAAGATATTGTTTTGCCCGAAGATAGCGATTTTCATCGTTAGAGGTCAAATCAAGGTCCTTCATAATCATAGACCACGCAAGGAAAGCTTTATCAGTCTCTGTATCTCCTTTCTTTTCCAGATTTGCAGCACGGATCTGATCAGCAGCTGAAAGCCCACCACCTTTTTTAGTACCTTTCTTAGCATTGGCTGCAGGTTTTTTGTTCTAGAGGTTATTGTTAACTTCATTCGATCGACCAAGCGTAAAAGAATCATACATCAATTGGAGCTTCTTTCTTCGGTTTAGGCGCTGGCTTTTCGACTTTATTCGTCTTTGATGGTTTCTCCTCAGCAACTTTGACCAGTTGCTTGGGTCCCACCACGATTGTCTCCGGTTCGAGTGCTTTTCCCTTTGCTCCTGTTAAACTCGCGGCGTATGAGGTCATTTCACTCATATAGAATTGATTTGTTCGAAGGGGATTACTGTAGACTAATTAGTACCTACTTTGCTGCAATTGAGGCATCTAGAGATTAAGCTTGAATTATTGTTACTTACCGCCATTTGGACACTTTCTGTGCCACAGGGGCTTTTGTAATAAGAGGCTTTTTGTGATTATGCCAATGACTTGTTTCTCTGTAAAGCTTCATAGTACCAAACTGTGCAGACAGAGATGAGTCTGTTTTAACATGGATACACTCCAAATGCTTGTTGAAGACAGCATTAGTGAAGGGTAAGACTGTAAGATCATCCGAGCTTGAGTCCGAATCTTCGCACGGGGTAACTTTGACTGAGGATAAATCAATGCTTTTGTCCAAGGAAAGTTCTTGACTTGAAAGCTCCTTGGTCAAATTGCAAAGCACGAGCCATTCATCTTGAATTGCCTGAGGAAAAGGGTTCAATGATTCGTCGCACATAGCTTGAATGACGACACGAAATAATCGGCCATCGACAAGATCATGAGAATCTCTTGTGATTTCATTAGTTTCAACAAATTTGCTCCATGTCGGATTGTTTAAAATAACTTGAGCAACATCTGCAAATAAGGACAAGAAATTAGTAATTTCTTCTTCGAAGTCATTGTCGAATTCAACAGATGGAAATCGACGCTTTGAAAGAGGGATTTGATTAAGCATAACGCTGTGTAAAATGAGGGCAGAAGCAAAAAATATGTCAGATGTGTTTTCTTTCAGAGTATGAGAAGCAGAAAGAACAGAAACGCATAATCTTTCACTCAAGTGAATCTTTGCCGATGCAGCAGACAAATTTTGGGTGATTTCGTCGTCAATGGACGGCATTCTACTAGAGTTATCCGATTGTGAATCTTTGGCAAACTCCACACGAGCTTCTTCAATGTCCTTGGTAAACTCAGAACTAATAAGCAGCTTGCGTTGGCTTGAGACAGTCATGCTTTCCACGATCATGGTGAAAACCTTTGAATCTCTGAACTCTATGCGATTAATGAGAGCAATATTGAGCTTGTGGGAATTAAAAAACCATATCAATCCTCGAAGGATGGTCTTTTCTTTCTTCGATGAGCGAGGTTGCTTTGCCGTTGCAGCCCCGTCGTGCGACATGACAAAGTGTATTGGTGTAGCATGAAGATAACTGGAGAACTCTTTACTCTCTAAGGAAGGGAAAGTATTGACCACAATCTCTGGATGTGATAATGGTAATTTGTGGTGTAAATGTTGTCGAATCGCTGTTCGAGCGAGGAGATACCGAGCTCGATGTGTGGATTTCACTCCTGGTGGTACACATAATTGCCGATTCTCTACCATTCAAGTTAGAATTATCAATCGGCCCCAAGAATAAAGAAGGCTTTGAATTTTCGAATGAGATTCAAAAGATCAAGAGCATAGCTTTGGAAGGGAACCGCGTACCCTCGAAAAAGGCAATGTGGAAGTTGCAATGTCTCTTGACTAAATTCTCAAGGAATCGCTCCACTACGTATACGGCATGAAGTAATTGAAATCCACCTAAAAGATATTGTTAGCTCATAGTCCTTTTTGTGAATAACGTGATTGCTAGGAATTCTTATGTCGCTTTGATGTCGTCTTCATAATGGCATGAAACTTTCATCCTTGGTGTGTGATGTTGCACATCTTTTGTACTCAAAGCACGTATTCCAAGCACTTGGTAAAATCCCCGATATGAAATTCTCCGAAGAGAATCAATACCTGGGGAATCAAAGAGCAGCACATCAATAGAAACATGAAATCATTACCTTGAAAATCAATCCTTTCATCTGCGAAACATTCTCTTAAAAGAGAGTCTCCCTCAAGAAGAAACAACTCTTTTCCAGCATAATCTCCTACAAGGTCAATCCACATAGGACGAGTCTCATCGTACCAACTCAAAATAGAATTTGGAAGCTGAGTTGTCCCGTGCACCTTCACCGCAACCCCATCGGAAGTCGCCATATGTAATTGTGGCTTTGTCGATGTGAACGTTTCTGACTATCAAGATTTGTGTTCTCTGCAATGATTTCTGATATTTATGGATGAAGGTAGAATCTTTGGTTAATGTTATGATCTGTGATGCTGTTGAAGAGCGAAAATTTTGAGGCCGTGTTTGCCTTTGCTTGCCTGAAATGATAGTATTGTTTCCTAGTTTGCATGTGCTGGATTCAACTCGCTTGTGCCTTCCGTATTCTCTACGTTTGAAAGTCACGTGAAACTGACGTAGCTACATGTCTTAACTGATACTCACAAATATGTTCATAATTAACTGACATTCATTGGTATCGAATTTTTAATTCCCTGAGAGTAGCTTGATCGATTGAGTTTTATTCATTGATCATGAAAGCTGTGTTGCTTTCATCACGTTACTTGATTCCACATTATTCTACCTCTTCGGGTAATACTCGGCCAATTGACATGAAGTCTTGCCTGCTTGCCTTGTCACTATTTGGTTGAGATCGGAAAATGATGAGCGACCCTCATTTCATCTAGCGGATGTATAACCAGTTTTCAGACTGAGTTATCCGTAGGGTGCTCTGTGGGCATCCATTCGTCCAAGCTTCAGATTCTCGTTCGATAAATACCCATGCTTACAAGTTGCTTTTCAAGATCTCATCTGTTAGATCAGAGAAAAACATGATGCGTGGCAGCTGCAACTAACAGGGGGAAGAAGATGTGCAAACTCCCTTTTTATAGATTTCTGGGACGCAGGACCCTCTATCATTTTCTATTCGAAGATTGAAATTCAAATAATTGGTCTGAGGCCTGGTTGGTTTTCTGGAACTTATTTTCGAAACTGGTATAGCTGTTAGTTTGAGAAGGATACGGAAGACGTAGTATCTACAAATTGTAGGTCCTAAATGTCTATATTATATTCTATCTAAAGAGCTAGCTATATACACGAAATAATAGGCCTTATAAGGTCTATTAGAAAGAGCTAGTCTCCTTCGCATTCGCTTAGGTTTAATACAGTGGTTATTAAATTGAAGTTATTTATCTACATTTATGTTACGATAATATTCAACATACCGTGTCACATGGCCAAATGGTCACGTGATGGATCTAGAGGATCTATGGGATCGAAGAATATTTACTTAGATTTATAAGATCCAAGGGATTCAGGCAGAATAGAGTCTTAAGGTTCTATAGAGAACGAAGGTCTATATAAGGAATAGGATTTCATTAAATATAGAGCTTCGTACTTAAGAATAATCATTAATTTTATTACTATAGTTACGAGAATTGTAATTAGTTATAATCTTATTGAATCCCTATTTGAAGTCTAGTCTAAACCACCTCGAGAGATCTCTAGACACTTCCACGTGACCCTAAAGACAGCTCCCGTAACACTTAGGAATATCATAGTTAAATGTATATAATCTCAGAATAAATTGGTTATAAGAAATAGTGTTAAGATTATGACTCTCTATAGGGAATGATGAGAAGCTTAGGGTTGACTTTGAGGGCCTTTTTGAGGTTATTCACTCGTATATTCTCTATCTCTATATACCTTGAAGGGCTTCCAATTCTATGTAGTGAAA
>PQXI01000186.1:0-69425 GCA_004786145.1 Botrytis paeoniae | reverse complement strand
AGTTACTTACTAGGCCCCTAAGGCCTAGTCGTCCTATATAGTCTTAGACTGAAGGTGGACGTAAATTCAATCAATCAATCAATCAATCAATCAATCAATAAGGCGTCAAGAAGATCTGGGCGTAGAGAGATAGGTCCTAGGCTTGTTTCTTCTTGAAGCTGGGTCTTGATTTCCATAGCAATTATGAACCCGGCTTGTGTCGCCATAGTACGAAGTAATCCTGAGCCACATATCGTAAGCCGGGAAAGATACTGTTGACTATCTTCGACAAATTCTTCGTGTGGTTGCGCTTCATTATTTAACTTGGTTGAGTGCACCATATGCCAGATTTTAAGTGAAGTCTCCAAAACTACCTTCCTAGAAGACGTATACGTAGGAGATTGCAAAGCCGATACGAAAAATGGAATATGGAGGGATGAGAGGTATCGTAACATTATGATATTCAGCATGTCTATTCCAAATTGAGGGAGTAAAGGCCCATTTGTCGAATTAAACTCTTGTACATCCTGACACAAGGCTTTGTAGGAAGATCTTAGCTCTGTATCAAGCTTGATAGCTTCCTCAAATGTATTAATTGTGCTGCAATCGTTCAATGACTTTGCGATGGCCAGTCGAAGCGGAAAATTCTTGCGAAGTATGATTGCGAGAGAAGTTTGGCTAAATTCATTCTCTGGCCGAGGTAGAGCATCAGTGCTCAGAAGTTCGTCGTCGTTGAAGTTTGCAGGAGACTCAGTGTCCCAGTCGGTAAGAGACATGAGGGGAGGTCCACCAGAATCCATACTTGATTGCAACATCAACTCTAATATCGTATTCCATAATCTTCGTCGCATCTCAGCAGCAAAAATGGTCTTCTTTGGAAGATAAGTGGGATCTTTGTGCAGTCCCATGTGTACCGCACTTCTAAACAAGGAGCCAGCCGAAGTCCAAATTAATCTCCCACCAATATTAGTTATTTCTCGAGCAAACAAAAGTAGAATTTCGGTTTGTAGTGATTTGATAGTCAATCTTGACTTAAATTCCGGTTCTGAAATCCATGTCTGCGCCTCATAGACCCATCGGACGGCTGAAGCACGAAGGGAAAATTGATCATCAAATGTAGCAGAACCAATAGCAAATATCAATTTGAGCTGAACCAAGAACTCTGTATCAGGCTTTCCAGTCGATGTCCATATTGCTTCATAATTGTTTTTGAAGGTAGGAATATGTAAAACCCTGTGGATGGTTTCAATTGTCCGGAGATAACAACCAACTAGTATGTCAGCAGTTTCTTTGGAAGGTAAATCAGGCCAAGTTGGTGGTGAGGGCCATAACGGTGCTCGCCGGGTTTTTACAAGCTTTCCAAAAGTTTTGCATTTATGTAGACCAATGGCGACCTTCGTTCCTTCTTGTATATGTGGCTCAATTATTTCAAAGAGATCGTGGTACTGTTGATTGTTATTTAATAAATCGTTGGTAATCTAGCTTGGTTATTGAGTTATCTTACCCCAGTCACACCATTTATCCAGTGACTCTGGCCTAACAGTCTGGTTTTATGTAGAACGCCATAAGCTACAACCGCAGGATGATCTTGGCCAAATGGTCGACATTCTTTGTGTATGTGAAAGCTTCCAGCCAGCGAAGTTTTTGTCTCGATGTTAGAAACTACAGATGTTACAGGGGAAGGTGCAGGTTGAGAAAGAGCAGGAGACGGAACGGATGGTTTGGTCGCAACCGAAAGCTGATCTTCGAGTTCTTTGATCCTTTGCCTCATGGATTCAAGATCACTAGTTGCATCTGAGGTTGGTGCAATGAATTGATTCGTTGGTGATAATGTGATTGAACTATTTGATGTTGGTGGTGAATACGTTGGACCCCCGAGTGTTAAACCTCTTTCTCTTTCCGAAGCTGGCTCATTGGACATGTCATAATTCTGTTTATCGCTCGAATTCCGTCGATTTTCGTCATGTTGAGCACGGGAAGACCTAGGAAACTTTTCATATACACAATTTGATGTGATTCTTGATCTCACACAATTGCTACATGGAAGCATTCGATTGCATTTGATTTTGCGTCTCCTACAAAAGGAGCATGAACTACAATCCTTTATGTATCAGTTCGGAAATTTAATTACAAACGAGAAAATCTATGGGTGACTTTAACATACACGGCTGGTCTTCTCCTTCGACGTTCTTGCTCCGGTTCCGCTTCTAATTCAGGTTCGAGATCCGACATGACAACAAATATTCACCACTGGACCCAAGATGTTAATTTATTATCGACAAAAGAAATTTATCAAGAAGCTTCAGAATTATCATGCTTTTGAAAGAATATAGGGAACTTCAAGGAAAGGGAAGCGGGAAATTCATTCCATATCTCAATTGTCAACTGCACTAAAGGTCGGAATTTCTCGCCATTCTCCGAGAAAATTTGGTATTCAGTTGGCTGACTATCTCCGCTCACGTGATTACAATATACATATCTCCGTCACCATCATCATCTATTAAGATGATGTCTCTGTTGTCTATCATCACGGATGAAGTTTATGTTTTTACCTAATTTCTTTACATTCTGGCTCCAGCTCCTTTACAAAATCTCGAAGAATTCAAGAATTAAGGCTTTCAATGGCACTTGGACCGTGAACGGTCACTGTTTTAACTTTGTATTGCCGATCTCAATCTCGGTACTTGAATTAGGTAGGTTAAGCATATTGTAACGACTACTGTACCCAAAGAATACCTACGGAGTTTGAGTTACAAATATATGAGAAGACTACCTAGTAGTCTTCGTTTCTCTCTAATTGAGCTTCGGCTGTTTGTCATTCCCCTTGAAAATTCAATTTTCTCAAACGCACTCGGTGGATCAATGGATCAGAGCTTCCCAACATCTGGGGCAGTTTAAAATTGATCCAGCCACAAGTAGAGTGAGTGCATAGGAAGCGTCAGAAAAACATTGTTTCATCACTAGATTTCTAGTTGAGAATTTGCTTTGGTCTTCACAACCTTCAACAACAGTTTTCTGTGCTAAACGTTCACATGAGATTTCAAATTGGTCGTGAATTGCTTCAAAATTCTATCCAGCCGTTGAGCCGGGATTTCTTCCCTTTTTTTTCTCTTTTTCAAATCATATTGTGAGTAATTCCCGTCAACTTCATATTGTTTAGTCAATCGGTGCGACCAATCAACCCCACAGTTCTTCATCTCTGTATATCTAGATAATAGTCACTTTTGTAACGTTTAAATGTTGCCAGCTTACCTTTCTTGGCCAAGTTTCGAGGGTAAAGAAATCTAGAACCGACAAGACATCTTCCAGAATATCGTGATCTGGGGTGCATGCTGTACGAGTTTAGCCAAAATTCGGTATTGCCGTGTCAGATATCAGCCTCAATACCCAGTCCCCTGCTAGCACCACGTGGTTGAAAGAGCACTCATAAATTTCACTTTTATTAATTTGGATCGTCTGAACTGTAAGTTCCCTTTATGCGTTCCCCTCTTCTGTTCTACTGTTTTGGGTTCGCATAATTCTTAGCCTGAAATCTTAAGACGGACTTGGCAATCTACATGAATAATTTATTCGGCTGTCAAAACAAACCCCGGAGCAGAGATGACATGATGGTTATATGATCATCGTTATGTGTCAAAAAGCTTAATGTAATGGGTAATATAAATCGGCGGAAAGGAGGCAATGTTATTGCGAAGCATAATAATCATCAGGTTACTGGTCTTTAAATAGATCCATATTCGCACTTGACATCAATTTTTGAATCTTCATCCAAAGTATCACCATCTACTACATAGTATCAACAACGGCCTTCTCTTCGCACTTTTACTCATCCAATCTTCAGCATGTTCTCAAGCACGAAACTCAAAGCAGTATTTTTATCTCTCCTTACCTACGCTTCAGCTCTGCCTTCTGAATTGGACACCCGCGCAACTTGTCCTGAAATTCACGTCTTTGGTGCTAGAGAGACCACGGCACCAGCCGGATATGGGACCGCAGGTGTGGTTGTCAACCTCATCCTTGCCGCTCATTCTGGGTCAACTTCCGAAGCCATCAATTATCCCGCGTGTGGCGGTCAATCTTCGTGTGGTGGAGTTAGCTATGGTAATAGTGTTGTTGCAGGAGTTTCTGCCGTCGCAGCTGCAGTGAATGCATACAATACACAATGCCCAAGTACCAAATTGGTATTGGTGGGGTATTCTCAGGTAGATCAACTTTTCTTGCCGTCATTTCCCTTGTCCATCAACAAAATCTTGAAATTTGACACTAATTTGTAAACTAGGGTGGTCAAATAATGGACGATGCGTTCTGTGGAGGTGGAGATACGAATAATGGACTTACGAATACCGCGATTCCAATTCAAGCCAGTGCTATCAATATGATCAAGGCCGCAATTTTCATGGGTAACCCACGCTACATTTATGGACTTTCTTATGAAGTTGGTACCTGTCGAGCTCAAGGAGTAAGTCTTTTAATTCATACCTTGCATGTTGCTTATGTGACTACACTCAAATCTTTGAGTATTTGCGAACAATGTCTTAACAATTATTTTAGTTCGCACCTCGTCCCTCTGGTTTCTCTTGTCCCTCCGCTTCAAAGATAAAGTCTTATTGCGACGCCGCTGACCCGTACTGCTGTACTGGTTCTAATGCAAACACTCATCAAGGTTACGGCACCGAATATGGTCAACAAGCCTTAACATTCGTAAATGCACAACTCGCTTCATCTGGTACGTCCCCAACTACTACTCCATCTAGCCCCGGTACCACAACTTCCATTACCTCCCCTGGATCCACTGGAGTTGCACATTATGGACAATGTGGCGGAACTGGATATACGGGTAGTACAACTTGTGCTAGCCCATATACGTGCACTTATGCAAATGCTTATTATTCGCAATGTCTTTAGGTTAATCTATTCCCTACCTTTTTTTCTACATGTCTTCTTTCATTGGATACGAAATGGAAATTCATGGCTCGGTTGGAATGAAACGCAACGGTATTTCATTTGTACTGTATCACACATCCCAGACTGCAGTCCGATCTCAGACTTTATTTCATTCATTTGAGTTTCCATGAATCCATCGTTCCAAAGAGATTCAACAATTACGAGATTTACAATCTCCAAAATCAAATTATTGCTTAAAAGAGTTTGATTGTTCCGGAGTCATATGTTGAACTTAGACAACAGTCTGCACACTTGGGAACACTGCCGCGCTGCTCGCTCGCATCTTCCCGGTATATCTAGGCGACTACATGACCCTCGGTCACTCCTCTTGTATTGACCCCCCCAATGAGTTTAACACTCCATCTCCAGCCTTCCTCCCAAAAATAACACATTCCAATAATGAACTGCCACCCAGCCTGTTATCCCCATGAATTCCTCCAGTAACTTCACCTGCTGCCCAAATTCCCCGAATCACGTCTCCTTCTGCAGTCAAAACCCTTGCTTGCTCATCAATCCTCACCCCTCCCATCGTAAAATGAACCGCAGGAGTGACATTTCCTACGTAAACTACCGAATCAGGTTTTACCTCGTTCAACTTCCAGCATCCAAAAGACTTCCTACCAAACTCATCCTTCGACCTCTTTGCTACGGCGTCTGCATACCTCTGCAAACCCCCTATGGCATCTTCTCCAAAATTTTCTTCCGCAATAGTACATTTCCTCATCAAACCCTTCCACAGATAAAAGTCTACATGTGATTTTGCCTTTTCATACACCCCCTGATCAATCACAAGCTTCACATCCCACTGTCTTGGGTGCCCCTCACTCCTTACAATTTCACCAACTTCCATTATTTTCCCAGTGACAATCTTCCTTGTCTCTAATTCATCTACAAATCTCCTCCCACCCATCAAAAGTACACCGCCCTCGCCTCTCAACATTTCCGCTGCTAGAAATTTAGTCGGATTGTTGGTATCTTTCATATCCACAAATGCAGTAGGATGGATTTGCACTTTATCCATATCGATAAGTCCGGCTCCAATATCCGAGAGAAGTTCTTGAGACCCGGAACGTTGGTCATTGGTGGAGGGAATTCCGGATAAATCAGGTCGATATCGTGCTAACATTCCATATGCATCGCCTGCAAATCCACCAGTTGCGAAGATCAGAGGGCCTGTGAATACTTCGACTTTCGGTGCTTTGTCTTCATCGTCACAAATGCATTCCACACCTCTGACAACTTCATTTTTATCATCCTTAATTACTCTGATTACCCTGCACGAAGCCTTGAGATGAAACCTGTCATTTCCTTTCAATTCCTCTACAAGAGTACCGACAATCGCCGCTCCAGGTGGTTTAGACTTTCCACCTCCTCTGTGCGTCCTAGCAATACTGTGTCCTCCCAGTTGAGCAATGACACTAAGATCCACGCCCTTACTACCCAACCACTCAACAGCTCCCTTGGACTCCTCACTTAGCACCCTAATCAAACGCTCCCTTTCCTTTCTCTCCGCTTCACCATCACCAGTGCCCCGCATTGCCTCCGCTGCTGACTTGATCGAATCATTATAAAACATCTCGACGCTATCTACAATGGGAGGATTCGATGCAAGTTGAAACAATGTTCTTGCACCATTGATTCCAGAAGAGGCCTTTATGCTATTTCCTCCCGTTCGACCCGCTTGTTCGAGAAGATAAACTTTAATATCATGACTTTGTGAGAGAATTTGGGAGGAGGCAGCCAAACCAGCTAACCCGGACCCAATTACTATGGCCACTTTTTCACCACTTTGAGAATTTGATTGGGCCATGCTGAAGCGAAACTGGTGGGAAATAGACAGTATGTATTTTAAAAGTAACGAAATTATGATTATGGGAAAGATAGTAGGAAGCGTATGAAATAAGTTCATGGATAGGATAGAAGAGTTAATTCCCTTAGTGCATATATTGACGTTGTAATGAGCGGCCTTGTATTGATGGGCTGGATATAAGACCACTTGTTTGTTCATGTCATACGATTCTTAACGCCTGTGAAATCAGGTGATTTATGCATATATCTGTCGAGTTGCACGAACCCATGTATGGAATTAGAAATGTAGGAAGGGGTATGACAATGAAAGTAATATTTGGAGATTTGTTCCGATGGCAGGCATCTCACTGAAGCAGATTGCACTTAGGCTTAATGACAGTATCTAAAAGGCCACTGCATGATCAAACAGTAGATCCGACTAGCAGTTTTGATGTTTTGCTGGCTGACGATTTAGGATACAATTCATTGGATATTTCCATGAATAAAACCGATGATGCTACAATTGAAAAACTCATCGGCACACTTGTACCAGTAGGAATTACAAACATTTTCAGGCAACTGGATTCTAAGAATTGGTTGTTATGGACTCATCAAAGGGGAAAATAAGCAGACAGTTCCATTGTAAAGGTTGAAGTAAGATGGGAAAATCTATTCTTCATGTACAGCATATCCATTCATATATCAATCGATCCCCGATACCTCCATCCTATATGCTTCCATAATCTGTTAATGCCCTTTCCCCTAGACTCATCAATTATTTTTGATGAATCTTTAGAATGTGGAACTATCGTGCAGCTCGATGAGCTTAGGAAGTATACTGGGATTCAAACTCGCCCAGCCTGCCAGCCATGTAGCAATCTATCCGCTAAACATTTGTACATACCGTATCCAACACTGGAGAAGAAACCGACATCCAGTCAGAAGAATTCATCCAGCAGTCCCCCAAAATGCAAATGAAGATACGATACTTCTCAATCTTCGTATTGGACATAAAAGCACGCCGGATATCCATTATTGACGCCATTGGTTCCACCAACCCAGAGCCTTAGAAATGTATTCGCACCCCGTTACCCACATAATATCGTGACAGCCGCTGAACGAAGAAGATTGATGTATGGCATATGATCATGATCATCATGCCATGAGATCGCAATGTGAAGGGAGAAATGAGTAGATGGTTGGGAGTGTTCGTTTTCACTTTCGAATAGTTGTGGCTAGGAGGAATTATTTGAAAGATGTTGTTTTCGTTTTGTTCCTGATTGTACATCTTAGACAGGAATGTTAGGTCCCGTCTTCTTTGTTCCCGTGTTGATCAATGCGGCTAGACCGATCAAAATAATGACGGCCACGATGCAAATGAGCACAATTACGAGGGTCTGAAGCATTTTTGCGAAACTTGGATATTTTGTTACAAGACGGAACCGATGAAGCAAAATCGAGAAAGGTAGGGATAAATTGATTGTGGTAATGTGAGGATGTCGCGATCTTTTGAAAAGACTGTAGATCTAGATGGCTGTTAGCAAATTGATGATATTCTTGTTGTTTCCAAAGCTTGGAGTTTTATCGATCACCCCGCCAAAACAAACAGTTAGATGGGAACTGAAAATAGATGAGTCGCTAGCACATACTCGCGTACCCTATACTGACTTACCAACTAAGATAAAACCTTCGAAACGCGAAGTTTGAATTCGAATCTCTGGTATGATATGACTTAAATGAACGAGAGTGAGGGAAAAAGTGACCTTTGGATTGATTTGCGAAGATCTTCAAAGGGTGTCCACGGCTACTTATTGAACCTATCAACCACAAATAGTATCGACTTGCTAGGTTTAGTTCATCTGATACCCGTAAGTCCGACTCTAATACGAGGTTGTGGCTTGCTGTCAGTGTAAAGAGACCCAACTTTTCGTGAAGCTTTGTAGAAAAAGAGTTTGTTCGATTAGATACCGGTAGGGCAATTGTGGACAATCTGTGTACCCCACAGGAGATGATATGGTACCTGGTCTAAGTGATGCAAAAGTTGAAAATGGTAGTGTCTTGTATAGTATTCAGAGATGAAGATTCAAAATTCTTTCGAAATGAATCGATTTCTGGCGTGTAGAAATTATACCTACGTAAGATCCTTTACGAACCAACCAACCAACACAACCAACTCATCATCCTAGACCCTGTGGCGATATCAAAGTTTTGACGAATTGGACGCGTTGATTTGTTAGACTCATCACATTTTTTTCATTCTCTTCGACTTCCATCTGTTCTGGAGCAAGGTAGTTACTATATGGCGTTAGAGCCATTAAAGCTACCGGCATAGTTCGTTTTTCTCACGGACAAGGGACTTGTTGGTAAACAAACAGAAACGAGTATATGAAAGTTTCTTTACTCTGTGTGGAGGTACCGTATTGTTGCCGGAATCCCGGAAATTTAATGCATATAAGTACATATAACGTGGTTTATCATCATATCACCGAATGAATCACTCGTTTTACATACAAAAAACGTCTGTGCATAAACGTGCACTTTCTTTATTTATAAATAGAATTTTTTGAAAATCGAACATATAATATATATAAATATTAGTATTATAAATTTCCAATAATTTATTAAAAATATCTGTTATTATAATAGATATTATAAAAATAAATCTTTTATAAGAAAAATTGTAACAATTTTGAATTTTTCTGGAATATAATATAGATATCTATATAAAAACTAAATCTTTGAATATCTATTTTTTATTATTTATTAAGATTATTTTTTTCCAAAAAAATAATGATTAGTTGTTTAAATTTAAACATTAAAAAGGCATTAGTTCTGGTGTGTTTTGAAGTGATCCACTCAATGATAAACCACGTTACGCGGTTTAAATCTTAATGATTGTTTCCGAAGTCCGAATCACATATTCCTTTGCTTTTTACTTCAAAAAATCATCAAACACGAAACTTCAAGTGAGAGACGTGATGTCACTTTGAGACATTGGAGGAAGAGTTCGGAGTAGAGTGGAATCCCTGAACTGATCACTGTTGGCTGCTCTATTTTCGGATTCCCAAGACGTTGAATCGATTGTCAATTCTAGGCATTCTTTGTATTCAACAAAAACCTACAGGTGTCTATAGAATAAATAGAAGGGAAAGTCAATCGCAATAAGAATCTTGCCTTGTTTCTTGTAACTTCTGCTGAAGTCGTAATCTTAAGATTCATGGTGTTATGGTAGCGCCTATCCTGGAAAACCAGAGTGGTCTGTGTGTTCTGAAGTGCTGGCCTCGGCTTGCATACCTGAAGCCCATCAAAAAATAAATTTAGAATCAAACCTGCAGTTCAATGGAGTTTCGAGTGAAAATAAATTATAAGGCTAGAATATGAGCTCAAGTGATCTCCTGCATTTTGAATTCTGGCTGCTTTAGATTCACTCCACCTAAGCGGAACAAATGAAGGGGTAAATGAGCAGTTCAAAGACAAACCATCTTTTTAAAAGTTTCTTGCTGTCAGTCCACCCATTTCCAAAAAATTGAATTCTCAAGTTAAAGAATAAATTAGACAATAGTCATAATCTTTTCATTTAACCCAACAATCGGTCTCCTATTTTCCACCCTCTAGTTTTGACCAAACCCCCAAGTCGCCATCCCCACAAACCCTTGTCTACTTCCCAAATTTGACAAATTGAATTTCTGGACAGTTTTTCCACCTGATGTCTTGATAACATCGATCTCCGACGCACTCTTCAGCACGTACAAAAAGTCTCCTCCAAGCCTAGCATCCAAACTCCCCAGCCCCGCATCATCTTGCTGGATTCCCTTTTTGATTGCCCCCGTTTTCGCATCTACTACTGTGATATCAGAAACTGCTACGTCCATCAGATAAAGTTCTTCTCTTTTCCTATTGTATTCTGTCCAGCAAACTGCTGACTCTCCAGCAACAGTAATCGGGACATCTGCCGTTACAATAGAGGATGACGAAATAGAAACGAGCGATGCGCCAATCGCAGGATCTGAGACAGCAAGTCGATGGTCAGAGCCGAGAAAACTTATGCCAAAGTTCAAGCGGACTTGTGGAGGCTCGGAGATGATGGGGATACTGGAAATGCTATTGTTGCTTTGGGAGACAGGATAGGCGATGAATGAGCCTGGAGCAAGCCCGTTACCTTTCACGGACGCTAAGAGGGTGGTTTGAGAAGGGTTGAAGAGAAGATCCGAGACAGTCCCGGCAGGTCCGACGGGTGGGGTCGTTCTATGTAATTGAATTAGATGAGTGAGAATTGGAGGGAGAGTGATGCGTACTGATTTAAGGCAATGGGTCGGAAAGATCCGATGGCTGATAACCCTTTGCTATAATGAGCCAAGAAGCAAGATATTCCTGCTACGGCACCGCCATTTAGTACGCAAGCTAAGTAATAATCAGCAATTGACCCTTGTAGATGAAGGGTTCTATCAAGAGTTGTCTAGAACTCACCAGTCTTGAGTTTGGGCGAATAAGCAACGGCGACTGGGATTTCTCCCATAGTATCCACCGGTCTACCAACCATATGCGGATGTAAGAAATCGTTCGAGCCAATTGAGAACATAGCCAATGTTTTACTTCCAGCGTTGACAGTGAAGAGCTTCTAATTGATATCAGTTAAAGTTTGTGAGCCAATTCTCTTATATCTTGGAATTTGCTTACATCTCCTGATACAATTATGGAGTTCTGACTAAACAAAGTATCTACATCATAGAGTCAGTATGAAGATCTTTTTCAATGTTGTATTGAATTTGATTCACACCGTTATCTCCAGGTGCAGGGGCTGCGGTTAAATTTGCTGTTGGAGCGTCTAAACCGAGCATCCCTTTTCCTCCAGTAGAAGTTCGAGTAGGTAGGGAAAGAGTTCCATCCTCTCGGGATATCCTCATAGCAACGATGGTCGAGCCATTGGGATTATTGTCAAGAAAGTATGCTGCTGCGTCTCGAGAATGATGTCGAGTGATTATAGAAGCTGCAAGAACGATGGGAGTAAGGAGGAAGGTTTGAAATAGATACATGGTCAAGGTCGACCTTGGGGTATGTTGATCTATTGTAGAATTGTCCTGATAGGGGAGATGCAGGGGAGATCTTGAAATGCCGAGCTGTGTGGGATAGTTTGAGATACAGAAAAGGATTCAGAGTTCCGGGAATACGTATTACGTCCTTTCAAATTGTAGCGACTTGGGTCAAATGTTGGTTATGAATGAGAATCCAGAGTTGAACTTGAGTTTGAAGATAGAAAAGAAATGTTAAAGAAAGGCCGTGTAGCTGTCATTTAATATATCAACGCAAATCACACTGAAATGCGATTTCACCCTCGCAATTTTCGTCTGATTTCCAATAACTTGCATGCTTTCCATACTTACTCTATAGATTTACTTGTTTCCATAACCTGGTCATTTTAATGATGATCTTACTCTTTTACATCAGCTTTTATGTGAGGAATATCGCATCAAGTTATTGTGATTCCAAAGTTTCAGGCTGCAGAAGCCGATTTGCTGTTGATATTGGCATCTTGTGTATGCGTAGCATGGTGATGGGACGATTTCACATTATAAAATTGCTCTCCTGCAATGATTCCAAAGCATTGTCGAGAATTCTGAGGTGCTTACTACCTTTGAAAATAGCGAAGGATGATGGATGGAATAGGCTAACACGTATCAGGAAATATTGTTTCCATTGTTCGCATAACTCCAGCCACACCACTAAACTTGGAAGACGGTTGGAGTTCACAAGCTTCGAGCTTACAGTAGAAATCATATTCGCTTTTTATGATATGATTCGTTCAATACTTTCTGATATTAAGAAGCATGCTAATGTGTAACCAACGCGACGACATTGAACCCTTGTGCTTCGCAATATTGAAAACCAAACAAGGGCTACGAATCCTCCAAACCAAACAGGTTCTATCACTCTACGGTGCCCATTAATACCTTACTTTTTCAAAGCAATTTATACATAGGTGTTCGAAGTACAGAGATGGAACATTATATCATACATCACAGCCTCGACTGGAATCATGATCCTCTTTTCCCATTTTTCACTCGTTGAGAACACCTCAAAAGTTGGTGTTATGCGATAGCGAACCACACATATTGCCGAAAACATACTCAAAATGATGTGTCATCGCCTCCCGGGAGATATGAGTGCAGGTACATGAAGGTTTGAGTCAAGCTCAATAGAAATGTACTGAATAATGAAAATTTACGAGGGCAACCGAATCTAGATTTCAGGACTGGCTCGTATATCCAAGCAAAGAATTATTTGGATGAGAAGGCGGGGAAAGGTGCAGTGAGAGTTCTGAAAGACTTGAAGCTGGTGTTTGAAATCAATTCCCTTCAATCAAGCTATTATCAACAATGAGTAGGTTATCTTGGAGGCCGTGGCAAAAATTGAGCAGGAAATTCCAAATATAGTTTGCTCTGAATAGCTTGTGAACGGAATACAAAGGAGGCTTTTATGATAAGATTGCTTCTGTCCCATTTTCACTTTCTTCGAGAGGTTAATCCTGGAAACTACTTGCCCAGTAGAATGCGAACCGTATTTACATCGTATTCACATCGAGAACTTTCCCATAGAGAAACGAATCGAATGTGATTTCATCCCAGTATATTGATTATATGCATCGGCACCATCTTACTCCAATAATACGTTTCGATCAGCTTGTCTTACTCCTTTCTTTCCGACATCTCTTTCAAATCTTGGCTATCCCAACCAACTGCTGACCACCCTTCACCGCTGGGCATCAGTTTAACCACGTTCCAATTCACATCCCGCAGCCTCATATATATTTCTCCTATTGCTACGCAAAAACTAAAAGAACTAACCCAACAACTGCAACGATAACCCCCACAGCACCCAAAATCTCCACTACTAGCCTCAGCCTTCCCATCCTCCGCCCTTCACTACTGACCCGTTTCCAATAACTGGAACCTGAGTCACTCTGCATGCCAACCCTAATAGTCATCCCATCAGAATCTTCTCTTTCGCCGTCGCTCAATAAACCTTCTTCTATTATCATCCTTCCATTTTCGTCATGAGTGTCGTTTCTGTACCCGTGAGTGTTATAACTCGAGGAATAATAACTCGGGAATCTTGGCCTTGGAAAACGTCTCCACCAAGCAACTGTAGGGAAGAAAGTTGGGCGAGTAGCGGAGTGTTTTGTCGTAGTTGTTGGAGTGGTGGGTATGTCGGGGATGGATATTGAAAGTGCGCCTGTTGGCATTTTGTCTTCTTCCAATATATGAGACTGTTTATGGAGTATTGTGTTACAGTGATTCAATGCTTGAGGATGTGCTGAAGTCAATTGACTATCTCGGTATACTGTTTGAGGTTGTGATCGACGATGGCTGAGATCGCTGAAAAGATCGAAATTGGGAACTGGATGAAATTGGAAATGAGGAAAGACATATTTGATTCATTGAGAAATATAGGATTGCCTTCAGAATCGAGAACGAAGCATGAATATCTTTGTTAACTTGTGATTATTCCAATTTTAGTACACAATAAGCAGCACTACTCCCCAATGCTTTTGGAATGCGAGGAATGGAACGTCTTGAGAGAGCATTTTGGAAACACTTTTCTTTGTGTTCGGGAGATTGATTTGCGTGCGGAGATTGATGGGAACATTCTCGAGGCTTGGTGTTGGCAGGAACAAAGGAATGCTTCTTATCCTATCTAACAAATATTCCACCATTAATTTGCATGCAAAAATATTACAATTAACCTCAGACTCTAGAGTGAATTCAATCCGGAGGAAAAGCAACTGATGCGCTCGTCTAGTCTACTCCAGCTAGACATCCCAAACAATGGAAAATACAAAAACATTGCTGCGACAACTATGCCGTAATTGGCTTATGCCCGTTACCAACTCTAGACCATTCTTCCCTCTTTTCTTCCAAGTATTCCCCTTTCTCTATCCATCTGGTTTCCAACCATTTTGCCAATCCTTCGTCAGTCTCTGGCAAGTCCTCCAATAAAAATCGCTTGACATCAACATGAAATTTGTATCCTCGTTTTCCGCTTAGGTCACCGCAACTGAGAGATTCCCAAATTGTTGGTGCTTGATGCCATTTGTTATGATGTGAATACGCGATCGTCATATCATAAACGGCTTTGACGTGTTTAGCCTTTCGCAGATGCTGCACTGTTGTTACGAAGCCTTTGGTTCGTGGATACAGAAGGTGCTTGGGGAGAGGTCGATTGTTTTGTTTACACCATGTTTTTGCTTCTTCGTATTTCTTGGGTGTATATCGTGTCGCTTCACTAAAGCTGATGAGCCCTGGATGATAGATGAGTTAGCATTACCGAATTACCTTAAGTGGGGGTAGATAGTACGCATAGCTTACACTGTGGCCATTTTTTTACTACGACTCCTGCAAAAACTCGGTCCAACTCTTTCTTATCCTTCAGCCAATTTCTACTAACCATGGGCATACCCATCCCCCAAATTCCCCATCCAAGTAATGGAACCCATCGCAATTCAATCTTGGCGAACCATCTACACCTTCCAAGCATGCCAGCTCTGATAGCAAGTGCTTGGATCATATAGAAGTCGGTCCAACTGACATGATTTGCAATGACAATCGCGGTTTCGCCTTCCGGAAGAGTGTCGCCAGAAATGGTAATCTTGCCTCCATTGAAGACTTCAAAAATGACTTGTATCCAATTCCAGTTTGTAAACGCGACGAACGATGACGCATTGTATACCCAGTTAGGGAAAAGATAGCTGACGGGTAAGAGGAAAGAGATTATGAGGTCCATGAGGACCAATTCGAGGGTCCATGGTAACACAATGAGAAATCCACGAATGCTCGTGTATACAACATCGAGACTCATTGTGGTTGTCTTGAAATTTCATACACTAGGAATGAGGGGCAGACAACACATTACAAGAGAAATTCAAACCTCATTCATTACTTATATGTTGCTTACTCATGGAAATATGGAGCTCAGCACACGGGCATTATAAATAACCAAGCGTTGCTCAAATCAGTTCCACAACCTTGGCCTTGAGTGCTTGTAGATGAGATGCATTTATGGGGATTTGATTTGGGTCGCGTGAGAGGTGAGAGCCGATGGAAATCTTCGAGAGGGGACAATAAATTCGATGTTGATAAAGCGCGTGGGCTCAGGGATGTTGTATACTATATATGGAGATACTTTGACAATCCACCATTCAATTAGAAGATCAAGGTCAAGATTTAACAAATGAGGACGATGGACAGTTTATACGGTAGTTTATAAATAAAGTAAGCATCTTTACATTTTTGGCCGGAGATAGAATCATTACCCACACCACTCAAGACTACACATAAAACAGGGAATATTCATCAGAAACTCGGGCGATCAATAGTTTTTGAATAATGTGAGCATCTTCGACTATGGTGACCGGAGATAGATGACAGACCTCACATATAATTATCAACCAAAACTTAGAGCTCACCGGGCGTCTCCCAAACCTGTACAAAACTTGTAGCAATGTGAAGCTTAAAAAACTACTCCGTACGCCCAGGCTGTGTCGAAGTGGTCGCCACACCAACTTTACCAATTTTTCAACAACGGAGTGGCACTTGCCGCAACGACTGGCTTCCGACTTCCCTCCCCTTTCAGCCGTGGTGATTAACTTCAGCCTTCATATGTCTTGAAAGTTCAAATGAGTTTAATCATATGCATCGAGGCTGCTATCGATACCTTAATATCTAAATCTCTTTCGTAACCATTCCCACCCCTCCTTAAACTCTCAGCCCTGTCGGTATATAGTGGATGATCTCTACCGGATCTTGATGTCTGACCATATGCATCGAGGACAAACTGCTGCCGAATACAACCTCGAGTCCTCTCGGCACTATACCTCTTCGTCACTCATCGAGTACGTACATAGTCGGAATTAGCCAGCACTTATTAATCACGATATCCAAAGTTTCTTATGGAATACGAACACCTTGGCTAGACCTTCAGCACAGTCCAAGTCCTAATAGTGGATCTACCTAGGTAAGATTATATGTCCCTACGAAGTATGTAAGCATACCTAGTACATACCTAGTACCTTCCCAGTCTCGAGAGCCAGTGCGCTGCTGCCGTTTGCGTATTCGTTCTTGATTCTTAACTTATTTCCTGAATTGCTGACCTTGTTTAAGTCCAAAAGCCCTCAATGATCTTCAAGAGAGAGACTTAATCGCGTCGACCAAACATTGCAAAGTTAATATAGAGCTACCTACATCATAACGGAGATATATCTGTCGGCCCGTCCTTTCGATCATTCTAATCATTGAACTTGGCTTTCGAATGCCCATTGCCCCGCGGACATTTCCCAGAATAAATATTGAAACTGTTGGTTTAACATAATCAATAATTGTTCAATCCAATTTCAGAGAATATTATCGAGTTACTGTAGGTATGCCACGCTGCTAATCAATCAATAACCAACTTGCGACAACCTCGCCCCTTCATCGCTTCTCCGCGCACGCCTTAAGATCTACAAAAACGCTGATAAGATAGGCATATCTTTGATTTCTCCTCAACTTTATCAAATTACGCTACGATGTCTACCGCGGAAACCGAAAATTGCGATTATGCCAACAAATCAGACAGAGGCGATTATGCCAGTGGGCAATCAGAAGCAGGAAAATCTCCTCTTTCGTCAAGTTTGAGTTTCCTCAAGGGCCTCACAGAAAAGAAGTCTACGCGGGGTATGATTCTAAAGATTCATCTCAACTTATTCCAATTGGAAACTAAACTTCAGAACAGTCGACGGCTCGACACCGAAAAGAAGGGGACCCAAACCCGATAGTAAACCTGCTTTAACAAGGAGGCAAGAATTAAATCGACAAGCTCAGAGGTATACTGGTATGAGGAATAGGATTTGGACCTTTACTAATGTCTCCTAGAACCCACAGAGAGCGCAAGGAATTATACATCAAAGCCCTAGAGCAAGAAGTATTTCGATTGAAAGAAAATTTCAGCAACGTCACTCAGAACAAACAGACCCTCGCAGAAGAAAATCGACAATTAAAGCAACTTCTCGCACAACATGGTATATCGTGGAATGGCAGCGGAGGAGTCGATGAATTCACAAATAATCCGAGTTTAGGATATAAATCGAGTGATAGTCAAGCCGGCAGTTATGCACCAGGCTCCTTATCATTCAGTCCTCCACCTCTGAGCCACTCTTCGAATTCAAATCCAAACAGTAACTATTACGATGCTGGATCGCCTCAATTGGGAGGAGCGCACCGATTTTACAATGGAAATGATAGCAGCATGGCGCATCAACAAGTTCAAGGTGTGGATTATGATCAAGCAGGAATTGACTTTGTTTTAACGTATGGCAAAGATTCCTCCAGCACGTTCTTATCGCCTCCGCGACAATAGCTAATGGCAACATACTGATATCAGACTCGAGAGACCTTGTATGGACCACATGCAGTTCTTAGTCGAACGATCCAGCGATGCTGATGGAGAGTTTTTCTCTGGCCATGCTTTAATGGCTACTTGTCCTCCAGAACCAGATATGGAGATGCACCCAGACATACCTTTCGGGCACTGCCTGCCACATAATCATAGTCATGAATCAGATGAAATGAATGAGGGTCCTCCAAAACAAAGGACGTGGGACTTGAGCAAGAGCGATTTAGCTAATTTGTTAGATTTGAGTAAGAGGTTAGACTTGAATGGAGAGATTACACCGGTTATGGCATGGGGTATGGTACTGGGACATCCACGATTTCTAGAATTAACGGCTATCGACCTGAAGAGCATGAGTGAAGAGCTATTGCCTAAAGTCAGATGCTACGGGTATGTGTGCTTGTTTCTTTGTCTTTGTATCAGGTCTGAATGAGCTAATAATTGTAGATTTGGGGCCGCACTCGAGGAATTCGAAGTACGGGATGCTTTGGAGGCTCGGTTCGTGACGGAGCCAATTGATGTGTCTCCAAGCTAAAGACATTCCCTGTCATGACAATTTTATTATAGGTTACAATCATATTAGAGGGGGGTTTTTCTCAATGTGTGCAGCGCAATCCAACGCGATACATGATATGTAATGATTGGATATTATTAGTGTAGATTATAATCACTCTCACGAAATACAGATACCCTTTTTTTCCTTTGATACATTAGGCTTAGAACGAGCTTTTATGCCATCCATTCACTATTTGTCCAATCTACTTCCAATATAATTTTTGTTTTCGCTGTACTGTTTCTTGCAGGATCGTGTGGGTGATGAGATTGATTACAAGCTAGTCGTTCCTCTCATTTCAAAGGAAGATTTCCGACATATGAACAGGACCAAATCGAATGACTTGAGCGGGGTTGCCATAATTGGAAATGCATGTACTGCTATTTTGAATACAGTAATGCCTCACAAAATAGCAACCCCATTTGGAGGACTCGCAACACCTCCCGGTACCTTGTCATTTGTTAGCATTGGCATCGATCGTGAATTTTGATTATCGATATGCATCTCCTAACTTGGTTGCTTCCCAACACATCACAAATGAAATGGTAATCTAATTCACTGAAGTGAAACTCACTAAAGTGAATGCAATAAACCATGCTAAAGAGAGCTCATAAATATACCTTTAAAGGTACGCTGCTAAAAAAGAACGTCCACTTCTCCAATTTTCTACACTCCTCTCCCAATCGTTCCAAATCAAATAGCTCTCCAATTGGCATTCCCCACCCAGCAAGAAGCCATTCGTGCATCCAGTGTTGGTTTGTAAGGTCAAAAGGAAGAGATTCTAGAGCGGGTTGGTCTCCAGCAGCAGCGGAGAACTCATGACTCCATAGCCATTCTAGTACTTCAGGGCAGGCCTCAAGGCCTATTGTTGTCATTCTGGAAGCGGTGGCGAAGGTAGCCGCTTCAGAAGAAGACAGAGCTTCAACTGAACGAGGTGGGAAAAGCGTTAGTATTCTGAATAATAGAAATGAAACTGATGATCAATGTCCAATAGTCTAGATTTGTAGACTGGGTTGAAAATTTCGATCTGCAAGAGTTATTCTAATTGAATTTAGAAACTCAAAGCATCTTATTTGATTTTTTCGGTTCAAAATCTAGACTATTGGAGATCTCGGATTCTGTATCAATGTTATCAGAGTATGAGAAAGACTTACAAGCACGAAGGTACCCAGTACGAATAAAGAGGATGTCACCTGGACGGAATATGACATTTTGAGTTTCGGCCACAGCTTTGATCTCGGATAGGGGTATTTTGATTGTTGTTAGAGGGTTGACAGTACGACCTTGGGACTCGGCCCAGTATGCGTAGTCAAGAAGGACACCACGGCCTACTATGCCGCCATTTTCTACCCAGACTATAAGCAGAAGTTATCAGCAGGTGAACCGTTGTGGATAGGGGCCTTGTGCGACATTACGTGCCGTCGGTTCCATTTCGTGTTGAATTGTGAATTTCTTCTTGGGTGCATCCATTGAAGTAAACCTTTGCGTCTTGATATCCTATATAAATTCTCCAATTAGTCACTCGTCAATTTTGAAATTCGTTTCTGAAGAATCTACCAAAATGTCTAAATCCATCCCACTGACTACTACTTTGTGTATTCAATACCAGCACATCATCATTTACAGTTCTTGGACTTTTATGTATGATCTTTTGTTCAAACTGTACACGTCCAAAACATGGAACTTTGGGTTTGTCTAAAGCCCAGTCGGTAGATATTCGAATGCCGTATTTTATTTCCTTGGCAGCTTCAATGGTGTTTTCGGGAGTAAGACGGTTGAGGCATCCGAGCTGGTCCGTAGGGCCATGTAGACCCCATGCATTGCCGCGGGGGCCACTAGCTTGGAGAGGGAGCGAGGAGAACGATGGGGTTGGAGGTAGTGGAGAGGAAGAGGATGACATCTTTGGGGCTATTGGACTAGCTTCTAAGAATTAGTGATATTATGAAATTCTGTTTGAAATACAAGATGTAGTTGTTTTACCAACCCGTCTAGTTTATATGGATACAATATTTAGATACGTGACGTGTGATCGACGACTGCAGGTATGTATGAATTAGCACAGTATGCGGGGTTGGTGGGGGCAAAGAGGGGTAACGGTGCATGTCTTATTCATATTTCTGTGGGGGTTCTTCTCTACACGAAGAGCTTGGAAAGGGTTACGGAATAATTCATCCATGGGTATATTTCAATATTCAGTTGCATGCCAGTCTATTGATCCTCAAAATAAGAGGTAAACAATTGAATCCCCCGAATTCGATTGAGGTGAAAATCATATACGAAGGGACTATTTGCTGAACAGTTTTATACGGGTTTCTTTCGCGTCCTCACCTAGAATATTAGAAGCCCAAGAACTAATTCGAGTTCTATACCACCCACTTTTCGAAGCCGTTGGAACATGGACACAAAAATGAATCGTCACTGGCTTCCTATTAGCGAAAAATAAACCATTCAATCAGTTGATCAACTAGGCAGCTCAAAATTCTCTCCTGGTATACTTTCACCTCACAAATTTTGAAGAGAAGGACGATTTCGACAGGGTGCTTGTCTTTTCGATATTTTATACAATTGATGATTGAAATACATTCTCGCTGGGTGCTTGAATCGGAGGCAGTCAAGATCTTCATACAACTAATGTTGGCAGTGTGAGACTAATGACCGCCACAGCTACAATATCCTGTCTTATAACAAATGCAAGTATGCGTTAGGAGATTCAAAATGATTTTGTCGGCGGAAACGAGCTGCAAGGATAAAGATATGTGATAATTCCGAGGTGATGACAATGGCTTCCACACTTTTGTGAGATGTTCCAACTTTCAATTTTGGATTTGTCTGGATAGTGTAAGATGAATGGAGGATAACGTGCTTTACTCCGCCTTCGTTGGCAGTGAGAAATACTGCCCGAGTGACTATTAAATATGATTGCGGATCAAGTAATTGCCTCCAAAAACTTCGATAAAGCAGGCGAAATTCACATAGGGCTCGCATTGACACGCATTGCTTGGGGAAAGGGGGCTCTGGAAGCTCAGAGGCTGCTTGTGTGTATAACTTTGCACCCCACCAGTACCTCCGACTACGACGACTTCTTCGAATAGGATCGCTCTGATTTTATACCTCACTTATGATAGAGACATATGAGAGAGAGAGAGAGAGAGAGAGAGAGAGAGAGAGAGAGAGAGAGAGAGCTTGAGAGCTTTGTGAAGAAGACAAAATCCCAAAACCGAAGACCGATTACTTATTCCACAAGTTGATAACTACAGTCTGCATTGCGTCTAAAGCAATGGGCTTTACCGGTCTATAGTTCTGGTAATGCTTCATATGCAAAGTAATTATCTGTTTTCTATAATGAGCGCAAGGTTGACTTGAATCTCTCTAGTTCCTAAGTGTTACTGAAAAAAATGAAGTTCGAGAGCAGAAGGGGGACGGTTCAATGAGGAACGACCGCTGATTGGAGAAAAGAAAAAGAAATCGGAGATTCAAACCCCGAGCTCCGATGGACACGGGAGTTTTACTCTCCCGAGCGGCAGCATCCTTCTTGTCCATTATAACAATTACTTTCTTCGTCATCCCCATGATTTGTCTCTCGTTTTCTTTTTTTCCCCATTTTAAATAAATTTGAGTTGAAAAATGACAGATTCTACGGAAACGGAACGTTCAGGTCCCTACGGACGAGCTTGTCTCAATTGTGCCAAGGCAAAAACTAAATGTAACTTTGGTAGTAACCAAAGAATTTGTGAGAGGTATCTCTATCACGAAGTCCCTGTGTCTCCGTAGACTAACTTGTCTAGATGTGGTAGGCTCAAAAAAGGATGCGTTACTGCTCCGGTGAAACGGAGACAAAAACCACGCGTGACTGCAGAACGTCTTGAACAAAGATTAGACGGGCTTGTGTCTTTACTGCGGACTATCTCACCAAATAATCCAGCTGTCGAGAATGCCCTCAACAGTTTTACAATTCGAACCTCTGATAAGCATGCGTTAGATTTACATTCTAATGCCGTAAACACTTCGGCGAGAGATTCCGATGAAGTTGCACCTACTGATTCAGGTGCGGCTCATCTTCCTCCCACACCGGCATCAAGCGCAAGCTCAACGTATCCATACACTTTACCAGAGGGTGCGGAACCAACAATAGAAGAAGCAGAAATATACTTTCATTCATTTTGTACCAGAAATCTTCCCCATTTCCCATTTGTACAGTTTCAAGATGGCATGACTGCCCGTCAGTTGCGACAAGAGCGCCCCTTCTTTTGGTTATGTATCATGACAATGTCATCAACGGTCATCCAACGACAAATTACACTTGGCAAAACAATCCGAGAAATCGCAGCTCGGGAACTTGTTGTGGAGGGGAAGAGAAATTTAGATCTGTTACTGGGTTTGGTTTGTTTTGTTGGATGGTAAGCTATAGTCTTAATGCTGAACCCATGTTACTCACTATCGTTCTAGGGGCCAGTATCAAATACGAACCGCACCATTCATGACTCTATATTCCAATCTCATTGTTACACTTGTGATTGATTTACAACTTCATCAACCTACTAGTGACGAGTCTCATATTCTGGGGCTGGAACATGAATTTCGTCACCATGAAATGATGGAGGTACCATCGACTCGAAACATGGAGCATCGTCGTCTAGTTATAGCCTGCTACTACCTAACCTCAACGTTCGTCTAAATAGATCCCCTCTGATATGGCAGGCTTAAATCGATCAAGGCTAACTCCAAGATTTCTAGTCTTTCAACCTTCCACAAGAAATTGGAAGGCGTAGTCTGGTGTCCTTATCTTGACAAATGTTTATCAAAACTAGAAGAAAGAAAAGATCCATCTGATGAGCTTCTAATCAACCAGGTGCGACTTCAACACGTTGTGCGTAAGACGGCAGAATCATATATAAATCTCATCCGCGATGGAACACCAGACCAACCTGGGAGTTCCACTCTTATTATGCTCTATATCCAAACTCTCAAATCCCAACTAGCGGAGGTCAAAAAAAAGATACCCTCGCATTTGAACGAAAATGGTATGTACACCTCGGAGGTAGAGAGTTCAATCCTAGGACTATGTGCTAACAGCTTCCAAGGAGCTTTGAACCTTCAAATTTACGGCGCGGAAGTGATGATTCACGAGTTTGCTATCTATCTTCCCAACTCCACTGAAGCTTTATCTATAGATTCCTCACTTTCTCGAATAGAATCACTTCATTGCTGTCTCAACTCCATAAAAGCTTGGTTTGATGTCCTCCTCAACTCGCCAGCCTCACATTTTATAGGATTACCACTTCCAGTATGGAAACAATTCGGAGGAGTTTTCTTCCCTTTATATCGTTTGACGGTGCTTAAAGATCCAGCATGGGATACCGACATGGTCAGGAGGGTTTGTGCGCCTGGAAGAATCTTGGATGTGCTAGGACAAAGTCTGAAAGAATCAGAAGCCGAGGCCGCCTGGGAAAGAACCAGTAGTGATTCCGAAAATATATTCACGTGTTCAGAAAAGGTCATGAAGATGTTTAAAGCATGGGTGGATCGTAAGCCGGGATTCAATGCGCCCGTTACCATTACTTGCAACTCTATCGATGACTTCCAAGAAAAACAACAACAGCCAATGTCAGAGACAGACCAAATGGCGTCCATGTCAGCTTTCATGCCAATGGAAATGGAAGATATTTGGTCGCAGGATTACATGGGACTCTGGGATATGTATCCCAACTCTTCTTGAATTTTTTATCAATGTTCCACGGGCATCGAAGGGTGTGATGCATCTCAAATGCAGTAATTATACACAGATAATGGTATTGATAATCAACTCCACTTTACTCAACATATTCATTCACTGACATCCACATAAAGGATTTATACCATGCTGACATGCTGATTTCTTGGTACATATCCACCTTCCTCCTTCCTATCACCAATTCCCTCGGAAATCCTTTCCTCACATATACCCTTGATTTTCCGGGCTCTTTTGAAACCCGAACCACGATAACCCCACTCGGGTTTTCTGGTGACACGAGCCCCGTGCCCAATCACAATCACGTACGCTTGAACACTTTCCAGAGATATATCATTTGGCCATGTATGAAGAAGTTGATGTCGTACAATAAGTATATGTATATACCTACTTATTCAACTTCTTCTTCAGAATAATTGTCACTATATTCTTCTCCGGGCGAACTTTAACCCTTTCCACAAAATGGCATCTTCAAACTTCCCGACAAGAACCCATACCACCACCCGCTCATTTACCTACTCGTACATTCATATTCAGCCCTCATCCCCCTCAAAACCTTATATCCTCTTTTTCCATGGCTTTCCCTCCTCCTCCAATGACTGGCGCCATCAAATAACTTATTTCTCCTCGAAAGGTTATGGAATCATTGCTCCTGACCTTCTTGGATTTGGCGGCACCTCCAAACCACTCTCAATTCATTCCTACAAGTTCAAAGACATGGCCTTGGACTTATGTGAGATTCTTTCCTTACATTCTATTTCCGCATCTCATAAATCATTAGGTGTAGGACATGATTGGGGAAGTGCTATGCTTTCACGCATGGTGAACTATTATCCGGAAATATTCAAGAGATTAGTATTTCTAGATGTGGGATATCAGGCACCTGATGGACCGGCTTTCAATTTCGACATGGTGAAAATGATCAATGCTCAAATTAAGGAGGCTGCTGGGTTTGAAATCTTTGGATATTTCCTTTTGATGGATGAGGAGGATAGTACAGAGTTGTTAGACGAGAATGTAAGATCTTCCAATTTTTAAAATCTCCCCCGCGTCCGGTTATGCCAAATACAAAGTTCTAACAGGTGATCAAAATAGCCCGAATCTGTTATGTCCTTGTTTTATAGCCTTGACAATGAGCTAGGCAAACAGCATATGGGAGCCACTGGCGGTTTTCGCAAATGGCTTGAGGGGAGTATGTTAGCTCCTTATCCGCATTTTGTAAAGAGTGAGGCGAGTAAAGATAATTCTGTTCATGTTTATTTCAAAACCGTGATGCAATTATCCATGCTGACAGATATTCCACAATCAGCACGTGGAACATTTCAAAAATATATTCTCGCCCAAAAATGGTGGCTTTGGCGCTGCAAAGAATTGGTATATTGTGCAACTTCATGGGATTAACGAAGATGATGATAAAGGTACTACCACCCTCCCTCTTCTTCCATGCTTCCCCCCTTTCTTTCCTTTTATTCCTCTGTATTAGCTCTCAATTCATAACTAAAACTAAATTCCCCACTCAGCAATCCCCAAAGAGCGCATAGTCGTTCACCAACCAACTCTCCTCATAACGTCCACCAATTTCATTAGCTCTGGCGCCGATTTTCCTTCGCAAATGAAACCTTACATTCCGGATTTTAGAGTTGAAAGATGGGAAGGTGGTCATTGGATTCAACTAGAGAGGAGTGATGAGACAAATGCACTGTCGAGGGAGTTCTTTGAGGAGATTTAAAGAGGGAAGGAGATGAGGTGGCTAATGGATCCGGGTCACATGATATGATTCTGATCTTTCGCATTGTAGTTGATAAACGTCAATAACTGGAGTGAGTGGAACTAGTGAAATAGTTCACAGAAAATAGAACTATATTTTAGCTCGTGCATCATAATATCGTTCGTTTCATATCAACAAACATTGCCGAATAGCTTATCTCATCTTCTGGTAAAAACTCTCATCAATCTCATCTCGAATAGCTAAAGTCACGAACGAATGCACCAAAAACTCAAGGCATGCTCTCTTTCTCTTTTTCTTTTCTTTTTTGGCTAACTTCTCGTTTCATTGTTTGGGAAATCTAAATACAGCCAAATCGAACACTCCCATTGTGGGAATGTTGCTAAAACTGATACTATATGGGTATTGATTTGCTCACTCCCTTGCTCGCTTTGATTGGTACATAAATTATTGTGACATGGGAAATGCATCATTCAAGCGTATATGCATTGAGGTATTGATACTAGTGAAAGCTTTTGTGTCTAGTTGGTATGTCGCATAATATGAGTATATGGTATGTGGACTCGCTTCAAGCCGATTTGTATGGAAGGGCCCGTTCTGTTATGTCCCGAAGCTTGTTTCGGAGTGATCGAATATTTCGAGATTCGGTGTGTATGGACATTTGATATTGGGGCTTTCGAAGTGCAGTTGAGATGACCAGCAACTTACCATTATTCATGTTGTGATCCTTCCCTCCAAGTTTAATTCTTTGTTCGATCGAATCATACAGGACTCATCAATGGAATCCGGGACCAAGAGTCTAGAGAGATCTAACTTTCTTGTGGCGCCTGCTTTGAGTCGCAGTTCACTCCTCATGAGAATTTTCTTTGCCTTATTCGTGCTCTCTGTAGCTTACTTCAAGCCTTATTCAGGGATGATAATAAGTCTTATGCCGTACCTCATCAGCGTCTGCCTTCCCATCCCTCATCTCTGACTTTTTGAACAATGCTTGTAAGGGACTCATTGGCAATGGCCATTCGACTTCCTCGACTATTTCTTCTTCATCATTCTCCTCCCTTTCGTCTCTTACTTCATTGGCATTTCCTTCGGGTAAAATTATCCGCGGTACACTCAGAGTCCCTATATCCATCTCCCCCTTTTCATATTTTTGTTCGCCTAAACCCTCAAGTCCCGTTGAAACCAATGGCGACACAGGACTCGCTTCCCTTTTCCTTTTCCTCCTGAAATTCTTCCCAATCGGTGTCAACAGCTCACTCCCCACCGGTTCCCTAGCCGGTAATTCCACTGGCGCCATTATTTCTCTCCCTTGCAACTCTCTCATCTCCATACTCTCCCCGTGTAATTGTGCTTTTCCTCCGGTTCCCAAATATCCATCACCATAACTATTATGACTACTCGTACTTGCCGGACTATGAAGACCACCGAAATTTTTATAGGGTTCTATATCAATTGGGATATGGCGTGAGCGGAGAAGATGTTGTTGAAAGAGAAATTCGCGATGTTGTTTGCGACGAGTGAAAAAGATTACTATGAATACGGTAGACATGCCGAGGAGTGAACCGATTATGGGGCCTATTATCCAGGTTTTGTTTAAAGGGGTCGTGGTGCTGGCAATTGTCAGGGGAATAGTGGAATTGAAAGTACTGTTAGTTTCGGAGTTCGTGGCTGGAGTTGGGGTAGGAATCAATGTTGATATGGGATCTGAGGTTGGGGTCGATGAAATAGAGGTTATGGAAGCCCTGGAATATGAGGATGCTTTCATGGCAGATATCGACGCTGTTTTTAGAATTAGAATGATACATTTATCAAGATGGCTTAAGGTTGAAGAGAGAGAGCATAGGTCTATACCTTCAGAGAGCGCACTGAAATAAGCACTTGCCCAAGTAGCTGTACTCAAAACGGTTGTCCAATCCCCCGAATCACTCACTAAACTCCCAGACCAATTACTAGCAGGCGTTGTCACCAAATTAACTAGTCCAGTCGTAGTCGAAGAACTCGTCTTTGTTGCCGTCGCTCCAGAAGTCGTGGAAGACCCGGTTCCAACTATTCGCGAATACAAAGCTGTTAAGTTTGATACTTGCAATGCGTACTGCTGTATCTCCCCTCCCCCCGGCGTGTTGAGACATTCATTCAACTGCGTGGAGATGAGAGGTATTATCTCTTGTTGATCGGTATTGACGTCTGGATTTTCAATTGAATAGGTCAACACGCAAGTTTGACAGTTTCCACAGCTGGTGATAAATGTTGAGTTCTCTGCACAAGACGTCGTGCTATTAAATGCCAATGCTTCGATTCTGCATGTCGCTGCATGAACATCAGTTTTGTGACCTCCTTTACTCCAATGCTATCTTGATCTGTTTACAGTATCTGATAATAGTAAATCAAACTTACGGCAGTCAGGAGAACAATATGATGAAGGCAACACCATCACAGATTGTCTTGCTACCAGAGCTGCGGCAATGAATCGAGGAAGATGCATATCTTCTCCCCTTTCCAATACCAATACCAAATCCTAAAAGACGAAAACCAAACTCAAGATCGTCACATGCCCAATGTCTTACAATGCACTTTGTCTTGAAAATGCATTTTAGTTGCTGGTTGAGGGTGAAATAGTGGTTCACTAATGACGAGAGAAAGGTCTGGAGTCGAAGGACATCAAAGCTTAGATGAAAGAACTACCACCAGCCTTAGATTACTAGGAAAAAGATACATCATACAGGTATACATGCTTTGCGTATTAATAAATCAAACGAGATGTGTATTATGCGTTTTACTTTCGGTCTACAGGCATGGGGTAGGCATCCAGCTTTTTGAATATGTATGTACTGGGGTTTCGAAATGTATCTACCAGGGAAATCTCGAAACGATCTTGCAAAACATTCTCAGAAAAGTGACAGGAATGGTAAAGGCTGAAGTGCCTGGTAAATATTCCGACAGACCATCCTGCCTGAAAATCTGGACGAGCATGGGGATGCATTTAGCAAATTCTAGATATATTTGGTTACAGTTACCCCTCCTAGTCATTGATCCTTTCAAAGACAGTAAAATACCGGAAACTGGTAAGATGCACAAAGCTGTTGTATGCCAATGACTGTTAAAATCCTCCTCTCAATATTCCTAATTATCCGACATTTTTTAAGAATTTTCCGGGGGCCGACTACCACTTCGCCAGCCCACAGGAGTAAAAAGCAGACGAGTAGGGTTTGTACCTCGTAGAAATATTATCCAAACGAGATGCCCGATCAATTGGAGAGCTTTGATTGGATGATATCTACCCCCCTGTTCAAATCCATCAAAAAGGCATGATTGAGACTGCGCCAAACAAGCATAGTCCGCTTCCAGGTCCTACCAATCCCAGAACTGGTTAGTTGAGGCTTGAATTAACGACGCCTTTTCAGCTATCCTGTTCGAAGCCACTGGTTCGACTTGGCATCAGAAAATCATACTCCAGGTACGAATGTCTCTTGAAGAAGACACGAGAAACAAGATGTTGTCGTATGCAGTCCAGTTGTATCTGAAAAACTGTTTGAGCGGAGAATTCTTTTGGGAATGCCAGAATTAAAGCTTCGGAGAAATTGTTTGAAAGAGGAATGGTTTCGGCATCAGTGTTGAGGTGATGCTCGATTGGAGCTTAAACACATGGTTACATGGATTATCTCCCATGTACGCGACAAAAAGCATTTCGTTCCATATCCCAAAGAAGAAACAGTGGTTGATCGCGTTGTACCGGGCCAGTCGTTCATTTCTCCACACTTTCAGAACGTTTTGAGGTTCTAGCCTGTGTTGAATTTGGACAAGATTGTATAACATTGAACATTTGCATGTCTCTAAATTTTCTATTTTCTATTTTCTATTTTCTATGTGAATTGAACCCACGGCTCACCGGGGCCGCAGTAAAAGAATCAAGTAAAATTCTCACGTTAGGAATTTCCTGATGCGGTTATTCTTTCTATCCAATTCCATTAGATGATCCGATCTATTTCAGTGCCCAGTATTTGCGAATATCTTCCTTCTTGATGCGGTCATCCCAATCCCATAATGCCGCGTGATATGAAGAACTTACCAAGTGCCCAGATGGAAGAATAGACCCGGATTCCTTTTGCAAAATTTATTGATGATCGCAACCTAGAATCCACTACTACTCACACTCATGCGAGTTTCGTAGATCCTATAGTCTCTATGAGGTTACACCAAAATACAGGCTGCAACGTTATCTTGATGCTGATTCGTCAACAAGAGTATCTAATGCTAACAACCTTTTCCCACTTTGAGCGAAAATTGTTGTACCCCATTCGAGATTCTTTGCAATGAATGGTAAACATTCCATTGCATCTTATCGGTCGTTCTCGTGATTATGATGAAGCCCCGAGGTACAATTATGCTGGCAGAAAAGCTTAAAATCGGACGAGGAGGTAAGTCTTGGCGGATGCACGCACAGGTATGGTACACTGGCATAGTTCGTGTGTTGTCTAACTCCTATAAATTTTCCCAACATAAGCAGTGACCAATGCCAATTAATATGGTGGGTTGCACTAAGTCGCAGCTTTCCTTCAGCCTATTGATATTGGCTTTCTGTCTTTACTCTTTCTGATTAAGTATACGCTCTATCTTTTTTCCCCGATACGTCTCCAAAGATATCAAGCAATAGAAGAATGAAATGAGACTTCGGCTGAAAGTCTATGCACTGATATGAATTTAAAGGGCATTATAAGCTTAATAAAATTACAGGGCATAGACAAACTCGTGATTTTCCTTGTCCGTCAAATCAAGAAACTCTTGTTTATCTAGCTTTCTGTAACCTGGCGCGGCTCTAATCGCTTCGTTCTTCTTGTTCATCCTGTTGTAGTACCAAGCAATGAAAGCCACATCCAGAGCACACACTCCATAACACACAATGATGGTTATTTCCGCTGGTTTATACCGTGGCGCGTCTGCTGGTCTGAATACCTGAGGGCCGATTATGTTCCCTATACAATAAGCAACTAAATACAGGGCTGCGACTGTTGTTTTCTTGGTGTAACCTGCGACGTTACTCGATATCATGGAGAGAAGTGCAGTGAACGGCGTTGGTGAAGCTTGTGTTAGGTAATAGCCCGCCAAACGACCACTGTCGTTGGATAAAGGAAGGGCAACTATAAGTATCATGCCTAGCATCGCTATCAAGAGACCAGATATGGAGATCAGAAGTCTGTGTCCATATTTATCTCCAAGATAACCACATGCAATGAGGGCTACAACTTCGACAGCACCACCCGGAGTTCCATAAAGAAGTGATTCGTCGGGAGTGTAGCCAAATGAAACGATAAGCTGGGAAAAGAAGTTGGAAATTCCACCTGTGTTTTGTCAGTTTCGATTGACTGTAACCGAACGGGAGTCGACGTTGAGATCCTTCTTACCATTAGGAATATCTGCTACCAATCCATAGAAGACGAACGCCCAAGTTACCGGATCGGCAAGAGCTTCCTTCAATTGATACATTTTAAAGTGTTTATTGCCCACACCTTGTTGGTTCTTTCTGATACGCTCAACAGCCATAAGCCTCTCTTGTGGCGTAAGGAATTTGGCATTCAATTGATTATCCGGCATGAAATATAAGAATATGCAACCGATAGTTACTGTCAACAGACCAATGGTCAAGAACACAATCTTCCATGAAGCAATGGTCGATCCGTGTTTTTTAACACCAACTGAGATGCCGTAAGCAACGAGACCACCAAATATTTGAGCGACGCCATTGAAACTGAACCATATTCCAGTTCGGAAGCCTTGCTCTCTTTGCGTGTACCACTGGGATGTAAAAAGGGTAAAACCAGGAGTTACTGCAGCCTCGAAGACTCCCAGAAAGAAGCGCACAGCCACGGCACCCGCAAAATTGCTTGTCGCGGCCATGCAACACAAGGTCCCACCCCAAGCTATGATATTGAACGATGACCATTTAGCGAGTGGCAATCTCTGCAGTAGAAGATTGGTGGGATACTCCCAGACCAAGTAGCCGATGTAGAACATTGATCTGTACAATGGATCAGTCAACAAATTTCTCAAAATGACGAAACCCGAACTAAGAACGCTCTTACCCTAGCCATTGATAATTGTCACCTTTAAGATCGAGCGAGGTTTTCATCCCCATAATGCTCGCATAGGAAAGTGTAGTTTTGTCGAGATAGTTGAGCCCATACACAACACAGAGCATCTGTGAAAATATGGTGAGTACTCCAATGGGAATTATGGGATAAGAGACATACCGGCATCATATTCCAATCAATTTTTCTCAACAATGCCTTTTCCATCTCTGACGTCATGACAATAACTTCATCGTCATGTCCAGCAAAAGCTTTAAGCGCTTCATCGCCGTCATTTGGATCAGCATGCTTGAACATGGGATCTTGCAATTCCCCTTCACCCAAGGTGACATTTCGCTCTAAGTCTTGTGACTTCTTTTTGATATCAGAGTCGGTAGATTGATGTTTTTCATCAATTGGGTCCGCCATAGTGTAGATGATAACTTGAATAGGTAGTTACTCACACTCCGACTGTCCCAAGTAAAGAAAAGGCCAATTATTACTAGTGATAAGCAAACGAAAGGAATGTTTGATTAAGGATAGTGTCGACGAGTGAAAGATGCAATTCGTAAAGTGTAATTAATGTGTGGTGATGATTTGATTGAACGAATAATGAAGAAATGAAGGGATCACAGACATCGCCGTGATGGAACTGTAGTACAAATACTGGACTACAAGTAAAGTAGGTCATGCATGTATGAGGTGTATGCTATCTGAAGATCCTCACTAGTCCACAGAATTGACTGTGAATGGAAGTGTTATCATCACTCTTCCTCCTCTCAAGCCCCTCATGTTTGAAGATATTCGATATAGTTTGATAATACGTTGATAGCATATGCTTCTTGGATCATTTCTTATCATTTCTTATCAGTTGTTCTTCATCAATGAGGAGGGGTAAGAGATATGAAATGAGGGGGAAACATCGGGCTTTGGGAACATTGAACACAATTGGAGCAAAGAATCGAAAATTATACTAAAGGGGAAATAATCTTCATGGTAGCAAGGTCAAAAGGGAAGGTTACATTTGGATATCATCGGCAGATGATAAGCTTTTGAACTTTGAAGTTCATTACCTCATTATCTATTGAGAAACTACATGGGATGTGGAATCGATAAGATGCCACGTGATTAACCTTATATTATTTCCCTTGACTCGAGCTTGGCTTGGGTAATGAGGTAATCCAGCTCGTTCAGCTACTACTGGGTACTTACTCTGTAGGTAGGTAGGTACCTTTCCATCCATCAACAAACAATTGCTTTCACAAACAACCTATGATTCAATATGATGCCCAGCTTGTCTGTCCACTATTGCAAGACAATGATCATTTATGATCACTACCCTTTGGTGAATGCTCATAGTACAAATTGAAGCTGATTACGAAGAGCTTTATGAGCGTGGGCACAAGGGGTGGCAGCACAAAGAGTCGAACCAAATTTTAATCACACAATCAATCACGAAAAGAGAAAGGCATACGATTGGGAACGCGCACGGTTAGTATCCATTCGTCCTCAGAAGGGCTTTGCTACGCTATTACAACAGTCCAAATGGAGAACGAATATTCGATCATGCGAAGCCACCCTTATTCTTCTGCAATTAAATGATGGCTTCGACGCTCAATAACAACAAATTGTCAGTTGAGCTGGCAGTAGAAAAATATCCGGCCATGTTATCAATCGCCAAGCCGGACTTGAGCTCTGACTCTTCGAAGCGGCTCATCTGAAAAGGCACCCATTTGACGATCTGCATAACGTCCTTCTCATTTAAATTTCTCAGCGAAGCAAAACTGGAAATCATATCGGAACTGCTATTAGGAGTACAAGAGATACAACTGCAAGTCGAGGGCTTTTACACAAGTGCGAGGCTTTGATGTGTGTATAAGGGCATCTGGATAGCATGTGAGTGGTAGAAGGTAGATGTGATTCAAAATACCCAAGTCCATTAGACCCTCGACATTCAAACATTCGCCTTACTACAAACAATTGCTCGAGAGTCTCTTGCAACAAAAATATTTCAGAAGAAGTATCAGATTCCAGCACAATTGGCTGTTCAGGAGGAGGGCGATGATGAAATAATAGACGCGTTAATTCACATCTAGGCTGGATCCTGGCATTGAAGGAATTACAAATTCCGGGAATGTTCGAAACTTAAATCAGCATATCGAAGGCAGTCTAATTTCGTAGCGAAAAGGTCCAGGTCAGGGAATGACAGATTAGATTTGAGTTTACCAAAAGGATTTATCATTTTTGATAGTGCTGACGTGATTTTTAGGATGATCCACCACGTACATTTTCCTTCCCAGCGTCAATAGCCAATGGATCCTACAAACTTGGCGTATCAAGGCCCAATTGCATGGTAGCGATAATCTACTTAGCTGCGGAATTCCACACGAAAGTTCACATCTAATAAATCTTGAGCAATCCAGCCCTTCTAGTGGAGAGTCCGATGCCCATTTCACGTTATCTTCTCCATGTTCAAAATGCTGTAATGCAATCTTGAAAGCCATTGGTTTCGTCCATTAGTTACTTACGAGGACAGCACATAGTTTCACCCTCCTTTTAACCCTCTTTTGATGTTCATGAGATGATCCCACCCATCCCCCACATACTTTCACAACGAGCCGCAGAAATCTATCTACACAGTCAGCAACAATACACAGAGTCAACACACGTATTAACTACGTACAAAGTTGCTGGTACATTTTTTTGGGAAATTCGATCATGCTAAAGTCTGGCGCCTGATTGTTTGAAATTACTAGCAAGAAAGATAAGTCAAAGTGCCGGCAGAAGAATCGAGGCCATGTACTGGACGCTGTACGGATATTCGATTGGGAACAGTGCCACCGATGAAAATGTGTATCACAGCTATTGGAAGTATAAATAAAGATGATATCGCTCACACGCGTGCTAACGAGACTCTAATAGAGTTATCTTTTGTGGATCTGGTCCTGATATCAATGTCAGCCCTACTCGGCTCCAGCGAAATTACCTCTAGTGATGGAAGTTATATGGTGAATGCACAAGTGATATTTCTTTAGCCAAACTTAGATACGTAGCCGCTGTCTGCTGAGATGTCATCTCTTTTATCCCAGCTTTTCTTAATGATTACTTTCTTTTTGTTTAATCCTTCCGCCGAGTTCCTCCGCATTTCGGATATAGCTCAAAATCCGATCGGATATCTTTTGACTCCTCCACTTCTGGCGTTTGCTCTAAAATCCGTTATCACCTCCGGCCCAATATTTCTTCCGCGCAGACTATTCCTAGTCTATGGAGTCCGATCAGTTGGGTCGATTAATAATTTGACATCGATTGTTTCCTCTTGTCCATCGTAGGTTAATAGTCATGGCCTTGCGGGTCCATCGCTTCCAGTGTAAGCACTATGGATTAAACCTTGATCCTCCAAGGCTATTAATCTCATGTTTTGATGGCAAGTGGCTCAACTTCAAAACTATTATGGAGAAAAGAACATTGATATTGACGCTGAGTAGATATTTTTTAAAACTCTCATTTGAAATTAAGAGTCATGCCGACTAAAACGGCAGGGCTTTTCTCATGAGTCTCACGGCGGCTTATGAAGCACAATTAAGTATCTTTTTCTTTGTTCTCTGACCCTTGTCTCCTGGAATGAAGCATGCCTCTCGGCTCCCTTGAAACTTTATATATTGTGTGACCATCTCCATGTTTGAGGTTTGAGCTGTACGGTAGGGTGGTTTTCAACATAGTTTCAAAAGGTCTCTTTAACTTTTCAACTGAAAGGCGAGTTACGTTTCATTGCTAGACATATCAAGATGTATTGGGCTGACACGCTCAGATAGATTTAAACAATGTCGGATCCTACATCAGAGAAATTTGCAGAGTCTTCTGCTGCTTCAGCGATGTCTCTAAATGTGCCACCCAATCAAACGGGCATCTCCTCTGAAATGGCATCCATCTCAGAGATCGATCAAGAGAAAGTACAAGTTAAACAAATCGAGGATGCTCCTCCAGTACGAGATATTACAGGTTGGAGGTGGGCTCTGGTGGTTGCCGCAATACTCTCCTCCACTTTTCTCTTCGCTCTCGATAACACCATTGTGGCAGATGTCCAAGCTGACATCGTCGTTACCTTCAATGATGTTAGTAAACTTTCGTGGCTTAGTGTGGGCTTCCTTATTGGTGCAGCTAGTACGAATTTGGTATGGGGAAAGATCTTTGGTCAGTTCAATGCGAAATGGACATATATCATTTCGATTATTATCTTCGAGGCTGGCTCCGCGGTGTGCGGTGGTGCTCCCAATATGCCTGCTCTAATTATTGGACGGGCACTTTGTGGATTCGGTGGTAGTGGTGCGTATGTGGGTGTTATGACACTGCTTGCTGCTTCTACAACTATCCATGAGAGACCACTTTATATTGGAGGTACTGGAATGACTTGGGGTTTAGGTACTGTAATTGGTCCAATTATTGGAGGTAGGTTCATGCTCATCCTTAATTGACTGATACGAGGAAAGTGTACTAACAATATCAAAGGTGCATTCACAGATTCCTCTGCAGGGTGGCGTTGGGCTTTTTACATCAATCTTTGCATTGGCGCAGCTTGCGCTCCAGTCTACCTATTCCTCCTACCAAACTATGATCCCCGCCCAGGTGTTCCACTCTTCCATCGCGCAAAAGAGGTTGATTACCTCGGTGGCATACTTATCATTGGAGCCTTTGTCTCTGGTGTCATGGCCGTCTCATTCGGCGGTGTAACTTACCCCTGGAACTCTGGGAAAATCATCGGATTGTTCGTCTGCTCAGGTATCTTGTTTATCATCTTCGGCATCCAACAAGTCTTTACTCTCTTCACCACGACCAGCCGCAGAATCTTCCCTATCGAATTTTTGAAGAGTAGAACAATGCTTATTCTTTTCGCCATGACATCTGCTGGAGGGACCGCTATCTTCATCCCTATTTATATGATTCCAATCTTCTTCCAATTCACTCGTAACGACTCGGCTCTCGAAGCAGGCGTGCGTCTTCTGCCATTCATCCTCCTGATGATCTTCGCCGTCATATCCAACGGTGCCATCCTTTCCGCATACGGTTACTACATGCCATGGTACACCGCAGGAGGAGTTCTCGTCCTCATCGGCGGATCTCTCATGTTTGCCGACGTCACCCCCGATACCTCCATTGCCAAAATCTACGGCTTCACCATCCTTATCGGTTTCGGCGTTGGTTTATTCGCTCAAGCCTCCTTCTCCGTTGCGCAAGCCGTTGTTGCTGAAGAGCTAGTTTCTTCCGCCGTCGGCTTCATCACCTGTGCGCAAGTAGGCGGTGTAACTATCGCTCTCGCAATTGCCAATTCCGTCTTTCTAAATGGAAGTCAGGAGAAAATCCAAGCTATTCTGCCTGATTTACCGGCTGCGGAAATTCAGCAGGCGATTGCGGGGGCGGGTAGTGAGTTTGTGAAGAATTTGACAGAGATACAGCAGAAAGAGGTCATTCAGGCAATTGTGGAGAGTATGAGTAAGACTTATGCTATGGTTATTACGGCGGGGGCGTTGGCTGTGGTGTTGAGTTTGTTGATGAAGAGGGAGAAGCTTTTCATGAGCGCAGCTGTGGGTGGTGCTTAGATAGGGGATTGATATTTGGGCTAAATTGGAGGTTTTTATGGGAGGATAAGTTGCTTTAGACATTCTATGAGTATATGGTGAATATAGATTGGAACTGAGTCTTGCATCGATGAACACTCTAGGATAGTGTCTAACACATAGAATAGGGTGTGTTGTTAGCTATGGTAGAGGGGTTTTCATAGGAAGATAACTGTATTAACAATCAAGCTCCACTCCATCATGCAATCTTCTCGTACCCTATCACTTGTATCCCATACAATTTCTGCCACCGATTCTATTCAATGCTGATCACCTAAAAATGCTATCTGTATTATTTCTTTAGTAGAAACGACAACATCAAATCATCCTCTACGCTGTTAACAACAAATACATTTCGTATTCCTCAAAGTAAATAATAATATCAGGCTTCAAAATGCCCGTTAGTGATTGTTAATGCCAGTGCTCATATGTATTCCTCGTGTCTTATGTGTGGCTATGTTAAACTAAATTTCCCAATCCACATCGTCCATCGATGTATTCAGTCATCAATACACTCCCCCCCATCACCTCTCGTCTCCTCCCACCAACCCTCTTCCAAAACCCAACAAGTCTACAAAATCTTCCTTGTCAGCTGTTGACGTCCCGGGCATATGTAACAGTGGCAGCAATTTATCTCATTCTTGTCGTCAAATGCAAAGAAATTGACCACTTAACCGCGTGAACATTTGAACTTCTCCCTATTTCCCCAATTCCCCAACTAACCATCCCTTCATCCTTAACAAAAGAAACATCGATCAACCCACAATCCGATCTGCTCTGTGAAAGTTGAGCCCATTCGTATTTGATCAAAGAATGCCAAAAATACAAAAAACGCCCTATGATATGCATAATCTCCCACCCAGCCAATTCCCAAACGCCACGCTTGAGTCATGAAGTTCAGTTAATGTAGGCTACGACATGTCGAGTCCAAAGGGGCAAAAAGGAGAAGCTTGTGCGCTTCAAATAAAATTAACAAAGTGAACAAAGAAAAAATTCTGTTAGAAGTGTAATGTGCCTGGCGAAGGCAAATAATATGACATTGAAAAGGAAATATTTGTGTAAGCTGAGTTGTGTTCGCAGTAGTAGTTACCACATTAGGTTCACCGATCTCTCTTTAAACTTTTACCAACATTAAGATAATCAACGTTCTCACCCATGTTCGAAGACTTTGAAGTAGGTCGAGGCGTAGGGAGGAAATCACCATCGACAACTGTTTGTGACGACTTTGAAGTAGGTCGAGGTGTATGTTCTTCATCTATAAATGAGAATTGTGACTGTGATTGTTTTGGCGTTTTGAATAAATCAACCTCTTTATCGCCGGGGCCTTGAAATTTTCCTGGAGGTGTTGAAGCAGCCTCAGAAATCTCGGATGCTGGAGGCATTTCTGATGTTGGTGATGAAGTAATCGCCTCTTCAGTGACGGTAGGTGGTGGTTCAATTGAGTCAGAACTTAGCATTTCTGTCCCAGAAACAACACTACCACGACTGTTCGTGCGCATCATTTCTGTACCAAGCTTAGAGCCACGATGTGTTTTTGGCGAAGTGGTAGCCTTTGGACTGGTCTTTTCTCTTACAGCAACATCACCCAAAACCTCATCCTCATCATCACCAGATTCTGCACATTCATGACGATTCTTCTCCAAAATTTCCCGTTTCGCCTTCATTTTTTCAGATGATCGTTGGCGAGAAAGATTTCGACGGTGTTCTAATCGCACTGGAGAAGGGCTGTTTGGAAGAAGGTTGGGTGGCGGAAGTTTAGGTAATTCATTATCTTCAATCATGTCAACTTCATTACTGATACCAAGTCCAGTCTCATCCCAATCGCCTGTAGGTCTCCTATTAATGACAACAGGAAGATCATCAGTTGGAAAAGCCTCGGTATCCTCAAAAAGACTTGAGCTGATTGAATCTTCGCGACTTGAACCTCTAAAACTACCAGCTGGCATATGTGTAAAACCAGACGAAGCAGAAGTAGGGCTGTCTTCAAGACGTAAACTCTCCTGGCGTAAACCAGACGGTGGAGGATATGCCGGAGAGAAGTTCAAACTTGATATAGGCTCTTTCCATTGACATAATCTACAAAGGACTTCAGTAAGCTTCGACGCTGTCGGTGGCTTTTCAATTAAAGCGTCGAATTGATGAGGTGCTTGAAGTTCTTTCAGGTATCCAGTGATGGCAACTATGGGAGTTTGAGAATTGGCGTTCTTGGTTTCGCGAATCATTCGAGCAACATCTGCACCATTGAGTTGAGGTAATTTGAATTCCATCATAATAATATCAAATTTGATATCACTGACGGCATATCTCAATGCGTCAGCACCATTTGAGACCGTAACTGTGCGACAACGTAGTTTTTCCAACAATTTCTCCATAACCATTCGTGATACTGGGTGATCTTCACAGATGAGTACATCCAAAGGTCGAAAAGCAGGACCATCAGATAAGGTAATCTGGGACATCCGTCTTGAGCTTTGACGGCGACGTTGAACACGAAGTAACGCATTAGCCTTTTCTCCTTCATTGTCCGAAGAAGAAGGTGACATATCGAATACTTGACTTCGTCGCTTGCGATGGGATAAGAATTCGCCTGGTAAAGGGCTTCCTTCTTGTGATCCAACTGTTTGCGAGCGAGCTCTAGATGATGATGAGGTACCACTACCTTGTCGGGGAGTGGCAGGTGGTTTTGCTGGCGATGATAATGAGAGTGGTGGAGGTGCAGACCCACGTATCTTGATAGGCGACGACGCGGCAGAACTAGTGGTCTTATGAAGCCCAGGCGATGTCCTAGGCCCATCCATAAAACTAGCAGGTGGTGCAAGATTGTTGCTAGATTGCTGTGATAAGCTCGAAGAATTGCTCGAAGTTTTACGCCTAGCTTCATTATTATGCCCTGCAATAAATGAGACAAGTAAAGGTGATGAAGGTTGTGAAGCCCTACTTGGAGAAGCATCTGCTTGACTAAATCCCGAAGGAGACGAAGGTCGAGCAGTAGCTTTAGCATTTGACAACGTTCTTTGAATAGGCATTGGCATCGGCATCGGCAATACAGGACTTCCATCTAACGCAGCTGGGGATGTTACTGCGGTGTTAGCACCACCAGGACTGACAACTGGCTTGCTTGTGGCCGACATGGCTTCCTGTCGTAATTTCTGGATAACGTCTTTATTCGCCTTTTCTAGAACTGGTAAGTTTTTAAAAGTAAAATTGCCAAAGTCATCTGCTATCACAGGTTCGCTCAGTCGCCTGCTCTTCATATCTCGGACATGAGGTGGAATGTGTAGTGGCATTAAACCTCGTTTCACGTTATTGACTTGACTGCGAACTCGAGATAAAGCATCATGAGGGCGTTCGGGATATTCGGCACCAGGCGTGGGATGCTGAGTAGATGCTTGATCTTCCATCTCTTCCGCGAAAGATTGCAAAGTGGCTCCTCTCGCATCAAAATACTCGGTATCCTCGGGATTTTCCGGTGCGGGAACAAATTGTGCATCGTCTTCGAGTAATTTGTCCCACTGAGTGCCTTCAAACCAAGGATGGCTTCGGATTTCATCGCCTCCAGTAGGAAACTTCTCTTCTTTGTTGGCCCCAAGCCGTTTTTGTGGGTCTGAGCATAAAAGCTTATTCATGAGGTCCTTAGCCTCATCCGAAACATCGTAGTCACCTTCATCCGGCCATGAAATTCGGCGAGCCAGGATGTTTTCGAAAACTTCATCTGGTGTGCCAGCATGGAAAGGTGGGTAGCCATAGATAAATTCAAACATGATACATCCCACAGACCACCAATCACTTACTTCATCTTGACCAAGACCATTTACAGTTTCGGGGGCAAGATAATCAGGTGTACCAACGAATCGACGATTACTATCATCAGGATCAAACAGAGCCATTGGAGGTGGCATCATACCTGTACTAGTCTGTGGTGGTGTACCGTGCCTAGCATCAGAACTGTGACTCGTAATCGGGTGAAGGCACAAGTCAGGTGATCCAGTGGCCTCATTTTCGCTCAATTCTTCAATAGGTGTTCTCCTTTGATTGGGCGCTTGCTGGTTTTGGGACTCGTTCAGAGAAAATTGGTTGAACATAGAAGTTAATGCATCACTACCGCCGCTATCACTCCTATGACCAGACTTTCGTCGCGCATCCTTGTTGATGGTATTTTCACGACTCAAATTGAAGTATGAGGGTGTTCCTAAGCTACCTGCAACATCGGGGGTCATTTGAGGTGTTGAACCGGGTGAATGATGGCCCTGATAATCGAATGATGAAGCACGAGAAGAACTCATGGAAGTAGCTCGAGCAAAAGGACCTTGTTTCAGCAGATCTGGAGCAGACTCATTCGCTACGCTGCTTAATACACGCTTTTGACGTCCAATCAAGCCCATTCTCGACAGACCGAAATCGGTCAATTTAAGATGACCCTTTTGATCAATGAGAAGATTGTCAGGTTTCAAATCACGATGTACAATGCCACGACTGTGAAGATGTTCAACGCCAAGGATTACCTCACCAAGGTATTTCTTTGCCCAATCTTCCGAAAGACCTCCGAGAACTTTAATGAGAGATGCGCAATCGCCACCATTAAGATATTCCATCACTAGGTATAGATAGTCTTTGCTTGAAAACGTCCAATAGAGCTTCGCGACAAAATCACTCTCACCTTGCCACATCATGATAGCACGTTCAGCCTTGACATTTGTGACTTGATTCTTGGCGACCATGTCCGCCTTCTTGAGTACCTTAATAGCATAGTAATCCCCGGTTGACTTCTTCTTCGAAAGGTAAACACTGCCAAAGGCTCCCTTGCTGATAGGTTTGATGATCTCGAAATCCTTGATTGATGGTGGTACGGCACGTGCTTGTGGAGCACTAACAGAATTTAATCGGGGCGATGGTGGTGGGCGTGAGTCTGATCCAGCAGCCGAGGACTGACGTCGATGGTGTGACGGAACTAATGCGGGTGAGCTGAACTCGCTTCCGGGAAGCATCGGCGATGCAGTTGGAGAAACAATACCCTCGTGGGCGATCGGCAAAATGCGGGGTTTGGAAATTCTCAATGGGGATGATGGAGGTGGCATTCGAACGGGAGACTCTTGTCTTCGGGGTGAAAGTGTACCAGTACCGAGAACCATGCTTCGCCTGTTCTGTTGTCGGGAACTTGCATGTCGACGAAGATCTCCGAATTCTGAAACTGGCGATTCCGTTCTTGGCGGACGCCCCATGACCGATGATGATCTGACGCTACCATCACTCTCCGCACCCGTATCACTTTCAAAAAAGATTGATTCTCTTCTTGCTTCCCGGGATTGTCCTAGTATGCTACTCAAAGCGCCTTGGTGTGAACGAGGGGTTGGACATTCCTTAGGACTACTAGATCTGGTAGAAGAGATGGCAGCAGATGATAATTGCCGACCTTCATGTACTATGCCCGTCCCAAGTTCAGCAGCTCGAAGTGCTGCTGCCAGCGATGATGGTCCATGTGGACCGTCGAACGAACCTGCAAAAAACCCCTCTTCATTAGCTGGTGTTATTTCTTCGGGTTCTTCTGTCGAATCACTGAGTTGACCAGCCGCAAGTCGGGCAGCTTTGTTGATAGCCTCATCTATACAATCTTGTACAATTGCCGAAAATTCCATACGGATGCGTTCTGAATATTCGATAATTCTTCGATGACGAATGACAGCTTCAACCTTTGCTCGCGCAACGGCCTCACTATCCGCGCATAGGATCGATAAGCCTTCTTGATCTACAGCATTCAAACTTGGTGATTGCCATTGCAGAACTTGAGATATGCGTGATTCCGATTGAGGAGATTGTGTACGAAACTCTCCAGGAGCTTGAGGGGATGGTTCTTTGATGGCAGGTGTGTTGATTTCCATGGCTGTATCACAAAGGTCCAATAACAATTCTACAATTCGAGCATGAGGTCGCCTTTGGGCGAAGGATCGTCCTCTTGCATGACCAAATCCTGATGTAGACCTTGATCGAGACCTACCCGATGTGGGTGTCCCTGGAGAAGCTGTACCAGAAGATGTAGTTGAGTTGGCACCAATCGGTAATCCTTTGTATTCAGCCTGAGGTGGAGTCGGTATCACAGGTTGTTCTCCCGCACTCGGCCGAGCTTGACGAGCTTCCAACGCATCCAAAACTCTAACAATAGCATGACGATGTTCCGTCAAATTATCCTGACACATTTGTACTTCCATCTCAGCTTTGTGTTCTTGGAGGCACAACTCGGTGTGTTTTTCGAACCACCAAGGAGGGATTTGACGTTCGCAAATTCGGCAAAGAAGTGGTAATGGCGGGGCATGATTTTCAGGATCATCCAGACCATGTTCTGCAACGGTAGTGAGATATTTCGCAAGAACTTGTGCTCCAGTACCTAAAGATTCGACTATGACTGGGGCGAGGTCTATTTGAATTTCTCGTGGCGCTATCCAAGGTCTAATCATCCACATTGTCTGCATAATATTAGCTGTTAATTTCCGATCAAAGATCATGACAAGAACCTACATGACTACCTGCTTCGGATCCTCGATCGTGTACCATGATACCTTGTCCCTCCAGATCGATTGTAGCAGGTCCCGGTTGCAATATCGCTGCACCTTCGCCTTCTTTGACATGCTCTAGATTTTCCAGTGGTAATAATCTCGAAGCTGGACCCAGCTCAATGGCGAATCTTATAATGTAACTGCGAGAATCATCTTTCTTCATTTCCTCCAGAGTGTCTGTGAATACACTCCGGTCATTGTCTCCAATCAAGATGTCCGCAATTGGCTTCCCTTGAACAGAATCTAAAGTTGTACCAATAACATCTGACCATGAGGGGCTGACCCAATTTATTGTGCCCTCCATACTTAGATCCATGATGACATTGAGAGTTTCTTCTGCTGCTTGTCTGAGATCTTCTCTCTCTTCTCGAATATCCGCACTGAGTGATCGTTCCATCATACCGGCCTCTGCACGCAGATGCGACACAGCAGGTGGTGCTAACATTGCCTGATTCTGATCTCCCTCCATCTGGAATGATTTATAAATTGAGGATTCCTAAGAATCAATCCGTTGCGTCAACATTGACTATTGAATGGTGCCCTTAGACTTTCAATCAACTTCATTGATGTTGTACGCGTCTTCGTTGGTTGAGATCGGGTGTTATCGTGTCTTCGCAAGCTTTCGTATCGTGGAGGGGAAAACCGTTTAGTCGACTCGACCGCGAGGAATGAACCTAGCTAGCAATCAATATTGAAAGAAGACATCATAACAGTTGATATTGATGTCTCTTTCTATGAATTTTGGGAGAGAAAAGTATTTGATGGAAGTATTTTTGAGAACGGTTTAGAGGTTGTAGTTGGGGGGGATAAATTTATCTGGCGTGGTCTGGGTTGATATCCTACTACGGCAGAACTAATCCATTTGAGTTTTGGTGTGAGTGTGATATGGAGTGTGATTTGAAGCGGGAAAACCTGAGGTTGAGATACCTTTTTTTTATTTAACTTTTTTTCCCTTCTCTTTCATAGGTAATCGAAGAGCATTGGAAGGTTGCTTGCTTACTAGGTATTTGCTTATTTGCTTATTGTACAAACTGGTGGACAGGACTGGAAACTACAAAGGTTGCTTGAAACGGTTTGAATCGAATTTGTCCGAGTGAGGAAAAATAACAACACAGGAATGTGTGAAAGTTAGGTTATCGTGATACAACCAAATTGATTTAATTGTATAATTTGGGATTGAGTAAGTGAGTGAGTATGAGAATCGAATGTTTTTTTTTGTTTTTTTTTCTCGTCCTTATTTCTTTTGTGAGTAAGGTTTTGAGACTACCTAGGGACCTAGGTATTATTTTCCCTTCACTACTCTTTAAAATATTGACATGTCCTGAACCCTTGTGTCAAAAAGTCCTCGTAGATCTGATCTGATTTGGTTGATTGATTACCTACTCCGTATTGTTTTGGAGGGAGTTGCTATGATATGCTGTGGATATGGATACCCTTAAGATCTCAGATGAGGGGGAGCAACCAATTGGATTGAAGAAAATATATCACGAACGACAACAAATCCAATTAATAAGTTTAGACAAAGAACATTGAACAGAATTGAATTGAATTGAATTAGATTGGATTGGATTGAGTTGAGCTGGTGAATTCTAGCTACCGAGACCATGACAAAAGGGCAATGCTACTCTCTACTATGGGGTGAGCGAGAAGGTATATCGGTATTTGGTAGTATTTATTAGTATCTGGCATTTAGTATTCGTACATTCGTACATTCGTACATTCTTAGATATGGTTGGTAGACATAAGAAAATGAAATAGCTGGGCTTGTGATTCTACCCTAGACGTCGATGTGGATATGTATATAAATAGGTACAATATTGAGTTTTTGGGCATTCGGAGTGGACATAGCATATACCACCTATGGATGATTCTTGGAATTCTCCAAAATTCAATATGTAGTCAAAAGGGTTCTACTATCCGTTGATATTCCTGTTGCAGGAGTATATAACAAGCAGAAGATGTATATGTAAAATTACTATGAAGTGGAATTCGAATAACCTCACAAAGCCTCCACCACCCACCCATACTTTCTCCTCGTTAGCAGTACATAAAACTTGAAGATATACTGTTCAACATTATCAGCTAATTGTTCTAGACTATTTCCCCTCACTTTAGTTATAGTATTTGAATCTTGATGCTACGTCAAAGCGACAATAAGGTTTAACTTCTTCCATCACACGCGCAAACTCACTCACTCACCTACCTCACTGTCAGCCCTTGAAGCCCTTTCCAGCCATAACTCATCGTCACCACTCTTGAACCGTCAAACTTACACAACGAACAAAAAAATGAAACATTTTCATCGCTTGGCAATTCTACACCCGATATGCCAAACCCATCGTTAAACATATAACCACGTCGAGAATATCTAATTATGCTCACCCCTCCATCACAACCGAACAATGACCCCCATCAACCTCGACCACAACTTCTCACTTGGCGCTGTCCCACACATAAGGAGTAGCACATACATAACTATGGTTCAATCGTTCAATTCTTAAAAGCCAATTCGCCCCCAAAGAAATCATCTATCCATTTACAATCATATCTTGCTCATTGGATCCCTGAAAGGGAAAAAAAAGACGAATTGGTTGCAACCTCGCATATATCCATCCACTCATTATCCAAATTACATTGCCGTATCACAACGTTATTTCTCGACCCATTTTAAAACATTTTCTTCCTCATCTGCGATTTCCATATCCTTTTTGAGATCTGCATGCTGGTCATAAAAGGATTAATTCTTCGATCCCTTTACAACTTCGGCCAGGTCCGTGGATTGGACGAGGGGCATCATGAATGCCACCCGCACCACTTTACAGAAACGTATGGTAATATTAACCAAACTAGTTCGATTGTGAGTTAGGTGACCTGATCCAAGATATTCTTTGCAGCTGGAGTTATTTAGACACACGAGATATTCTACCCTTTTCTACTTCCTTCTCTCTACTCTGCATACATATAAACATTAGCACAGGTTAGATTCGAGTTGCTGTCCTACCTTGTCACTATCAAAACATTTCATTCGACTATACTCGAGTACTTATCAAACACTGCTTACTTTCATTCACATTTACGGTAAATTATAAACAAATCAATCCCGAGGATTCTGTATAATCTCGTTGCATTTCCTGATCAAGCTTCTGACAACCCCGGAACCCCTGTCTAACAATCGCCAAATTCCAAAGAATAGCAACCGAGAGCTCGCCCAGCAACAATCTTTACCCACAACTTACCCCATCTCGAGTCCATGTCATATATTTGAATTTTTTATTTGTTTATGCTTGTCCAAAAGTTACCACATCACTACCGTCTCCCAAATAAACATCATCATCCCACACACTTTCAATCAAAGCTTACTTTACCTCCCCTCACTCACTTACCAATTACCACCCTTCACTCGCAACGCCAATCCAACCAACATAACCTCCTTCCGCCCAGAAAGCTTGGAACCGAGCACTACATATTACCCTTTACCCTAGAGCAAGCCGCAACTAATCTATACGACTCCCTAGCAACTAGCTACTCGAGCTCTGAACGGGATCTAAGAAGTTGTACACTCAAGACCCCAGACTAAATTCAAAGAAGCCAAAACTTACCAGAGCTAGTGAGAAATAGCAGTCAGCTGGTCAATCAGATCACTTTAGATGCATGCGCTACCAACGCCATCATCATCACCATCATCACTACGTATAACACAGATAGTGGTCGAGATCTAGTCAGTTGAAGGTTATGCAAGTGCTTCTGGATTTTTGTTGGGGATCAATTTAAATTGAGTACCCTTCGAGAATGATCTTCTAAGGGTCTTGTGGGAGTTTGCATATACGCATATACGCATACGAGCAATGAGATTCTTTGAGTCTGGAATATCGGAATTTGAGTTTACGGTTTTGATTCAGTTGTTCGCGCACATCAAAACGGTTCTTCACTCCATGCACAGTTCGCACCTTGTAGCAGTACCGATACCTCCGTGGCTAAGTTCGTACTCTAACTACTTTTGCGCGATATTCTATAGCTAATGCTAGTGCTGGTATTGATTTTCGTCTACTCCTCTCTTTTAGCTTTCCACATTTTTGGTTACTGTTTTATTAGTGTACGAGTATCTTCACCTCTCTTTGCCCATTCACATCTAGCTTTTTCCTCTTTTGACTGTCTCTCCCCCTTCCACTTTTCCAAACCCTCGCGTTCCAAGCCCCAAAATCCATCCCACGCACTTGGATCAAAATCAAATTAATAATATCACAAACCCAACGAACCGGGGAACATGTTCACTGTTTCCCGGCCGGTAAGATCTTATGTGGGGTACGACAGTACCACGAAAATTGGTCTCGTGGTGATAGCCATGAAGATCGTTGAGTCACGTGCGTCAGACTTAGGAAGTGTCAATGCTTTGAGGGTGAAGGTCTAGGTTATTGGTGGATGGAATGTGGAGGAAAGGACGAGGGGACGGTGATGCATGAAAAACTCACCGTTTGACAACATATATGTTTCAAACTCTGTTTTTGGCATTCTTACTATTCATTCGCTGTTTTTCCACGATATTCTGCATGCAATCTGTCCGAATTGAATTTAAGGGCTCAAGGGCCCAAGGCATGAGTAGTACAATGTCTCGAGTGTCTCGATGTCTTGCTTCTTCTCCCATACCATTCATTGACTAGCTTTTTTTGAGTGGAGTAGAGTGGAGTATAGGGTAGTGAGGCAAATAAATACATGCATATATTTCCAATCTCGTGATTCGTAGCTCGTCGCTCGAATTTTTGAAAGTTGGGAATTGGGGCTGAGACTCCCGGATGACGAACTATTTCTTTTTTTTGGGTACGACGGGATGGATGGGCTGTCCTGGATGGGTATAAGTTGGGATGACTTATTCCAGGGGCTTCATTCTTTAATCGTAAAATGATTCAGCATTGACCTAACGGCAAAGTCTAGAATGTCATTCGGATGTGGTATTTTTTTTCAACTAATAGTGTCACCCCCGAGAGTTTGAATGTCTCAAATTTAGGGTTAGTCGAAAGCTCCGATATTTGTGTTTTGGTAATCGATGCCCGAATCTTTGGGTAGGACAGAATGGCACAAATTTTTGCCTGCGGAGGATAGGGGATAGATCACAAATTTCCCCAGATAGAAAGTTCAGAGATGTTTGTCGTTTCATTGGGACGATGTATATTATTGTCAATACCTAGTACATTTTCTCGGTATTCTATAGCTAGTGCTAGTGTTAGAATTTATGTCTAGTGATGTATCTCTATTTCTCCGAACGATTAAACTCCTAACTTAATAATATCTAGCACCATGGAACCAGTGTATTATATTACAAATAGTCATCGCATTACAATCCTCTCATTCCTATTTACCTAGACCTTATTGCTTTCACGGCGCATGCTTATTGCAATTTAGCAAGACTCATATACCTTCGAGTCCTCCTTTTTATTCGGATCAAAGAACAACTTCGATGGTTCGATGCTTAGATCAGATGAAAACACTAATTATTAATAAGTTTTGAATTTCAGGAGATGCAAATGTTAGCCTGAAAATTTATTATTCCAGTTTCATTTGCAATATATTTAGTTCTGAACCCAACGCACAACCATTCTCGATCAACATGTTCATGATTTTTTTTTAAAAAAAAAAGACCGACGTTATGTATCTATCTACCCCTGGAAATCAAACCTATCCCATTTTCTATTCTCTCTACCCACCGGTAACAAATCTCTAGCTCCTATCTACCTGAACTATCCTTCCTAGTCATTCAATGTTCCTTCCGGTGGATGTTCTCCCCCGAGCCACCTGAAGTGGATAGTTCGGATGGATATCCTCCAATCCACTCTCTGACAAGTGAATACATAGCTCAAGTGGCTTTTTGGTATCAAGGAAAGAAAATTTGACATCTAATCAGAGTCAGATAGCAGGAGATAGAGCTGAAGATTTGTTACCAACTGCAGTCTTCTGGAGCCACGCATTAATCATATTGGTGCAGGGTAGCAGTTCGCTACCGTTTCTAAGACCGCCACAGAGCGCAGCAGAAATGGGAGGACTATGCAGCGATTATTGATGCGTCACCAAATAGTGATACGGTGCGCATTACAAGATTAATCCCTGGTGAACTGTAAATCGGGCAATCGAACTGCACTTCCAGATCAAGATTTCCATGTGGAAATAAGGCCATATCCATTTGGTTAGTTTTATTTATGTTGAATTCAAATACAGCAACGTCAGTGTGATTTAGCAAGCAGAGGAGAATGATGGGGTAAGTTTTGTTGGGGAATGAATGGAAATCGTTTAAATTGTTTGAAACAACCTATCTTGATTCTCATATCCTTATACCAGTACCTATTTCGAGTTGACAACATCCTCTTCTCTTTGAACTCTACCCGGATTGTTTATCTTCTCTCCTATGATTAGAGCTCGAACACTTTAGTTCTTATATAGATAACGATGGGTGAAAGCCTGAGATCTTATATAGGGTTCCGGTATCACCAAATGATTAAATATGAACAATTCTCATGTCAATAGTTCGAACGACAAGATAATTAGTTGGTTTTTCTTAAGGGTTTATAAATATCGATTGAGATAAATGACATCATGACCTAGTATTTTACGAGAACGAATTCCTCAAATAGCTATTGATAAGGAAATTCAAGCAGCATGTTTATTTCCATCAAGATGAAAACAACATCATCATCTTCGAGTCGATAGGCAAGCGAGAGTGATGATTACCTAGAATTTAGAAATCCAACCCTTACTGCCATACCTAGGACTCCATGAAACGAAAGAGTGGACTGGATTTCTAGTGCTTCTCAGCAGTCTCATCACTTGCCATGGAAGTGAACGAGAATCCCTAGCATCAGAGATGCGGAAGATGGAGATGAGTAATCATGTATGTGACAAATATATTGTATTGTAGGGATTTTACCAGTAAATCAAATTTCGACTTTTGAAAGATGTGTTAGCAAGGTTGTGCTATCTATTAGACTTTTGAGAAAGCCAAGATCTCTGAGACTCTGATGATAGTAGAAGATTAAAGTCGCATAATGGATGCCTGATAAATTTAAAGGTAGCTTGGCTGAGTGAGAAGTTGAACGTAGTTCTCTTCTCTTACGTGACCTTGTCAGCAGCGTCTGAATTTCTCCGATTTTTGTGCGAGTACTCTTATAAATTTACTGTCTATTCTCATAGTTAGAGTTTTCTTCTTCTCACTAGTCGTTACTGCTTACTAGTACAGGCGGAAACGAAAGGGGGGTTGGCTGTCGATGTGCTGGCTGTTAAGAGGAAGTGGTTAGGGAAAAAAATTCTTCGGCTACCAGGTTATATTTCCAGGAGAGAAACACAAAAGTGTCCCTTTGTAAACTTCTTCTCGCCGTGAATGTCTGAAATTGATAGTTCGTTCCTCAGCCTTCCCCTTTCAGGAAAGATCTTTTGGCTTATCAAACAGGATGACTGAACAGAAGTAAGGTGTTCCGATTGCAATTGGGAACAGAGCACTAGAAGGAATCGAAACAACTTACAAAAATTCCGCATAGTGAATTATCTTGTTAAAGCATGATATTCATGTGTTTAACTAACAATGCCTCGGAAATTTGTGTCCGCATTTCTTTTACACACGTGGAGCTGCCGAGCTATCACTAAGCTTACTTGTTTCGTTAGCCTATTATGAAGTCTAGTTTAAGAGTCGTCGAGTACAACGTCAGGAGTATATAGAAGAAAGGTTTCGATGATAGTGTGAATTTAATTCAGTAACGACAGTGATATAACTAGTTATGATATGACAGAGATGATTCGAGGAGATCAAAAGAAAAAGATGAATATGATAACCAGGATCAGCCTGCAGAAGGAAGTTTTGATTTACTCAGTGACGCTGCAACAGCAGGTACCATCAGAAAATGCACCGAGTAGTGACTTCCACTGGAATGTTGAAAAGGTTTTCAACGAATTTCGACGCGGTAGCCCCCAAGTCTTTTGGTATCAATCGTGAGTTTACCATTGATAGGTCCATCGAATGTAATATTCGGATTGCCATTATTAGGGGGACCATTTGAACAACTGTTATTTCTCACTCCTGACAACTCTTGAGGATCACCACTTACGACCAACAGATCAATTTAACTCCGACAGTAGCTTTGATTGCGACACCTTGAATATTGCTTCAAACTTGTTAGCCATGGAGATTTATTTGTTGGAAAGATCCTAACTTACGGACTACCTTCAAGATAGTAGTTTGTGTTAATGTTTGGTTCATGAGTGCGGTCTCCACTACCCTTGACGTCCTACTTGACCTGTTTTGCATGTTAATCTTGAGCTATAACTCATAGAAATAAGGGAAAGACAAGCTACTGGCATGCCCAAGCTGTGGATTGAGGTGTAATTGCATCGAAATCATGTGGATACTCTTGAGGCTCGACTCCCGCTCCGGTTGCAGAAGATTCGCTTGCCATCTTGAAAGGTGTATGAAGTGAAAGGAAGATTATAATATTTGACTTTGACATTTATTTGCTTAGGAGTTTGGATTGCTCTGGAGAAGCAAGAGTTAATGGGTGCAAGTGAGGTATTTATGTGTTTTCTACTCGATCATCTATTTCATGCTCAGCTTTGAGGTTGAACTGGCCGTGAGACTTTTCTGCAGTGATATCTCCTTTGAGGTTAAACTAACCTTGAGACCTTTCTGCAGCGATATCTCGTTCTGATGCTGTTTAAACACATGATTGTATTTGATTCGACTCAAAGCAATCACCTCAATGCAGAGTTGTGATGTCTTCCAAGCTTGCAACTAGAGATGCACACCAGTACACCACTCGGCGTCTTTGGGTATTTGCCCTACTCTATGGGCATATAGCCGGATGAAAATCGGAAAATATGTTGGGTACCTGGAAGATCTGAAGTGTATGTTATACAATCATCCTATAGTTGTTGTCTAAAAATGAGATTACCTCTAATCATTAAATTGATTGGAATATCATCTTATAATTATATAACGTAACAACACATAATTGATTATATAATATTTTATTTTCTCATCAAGACTTTTAGATCGTATGAATATTATATAATCGTATTTGAGAGTATACTCGTACCCAGCGATATTTTGTAGAATATTTGTTTCACCCTATGATATGTGACAGGGTGGATATCCATCCGAATACCGGAAAACCCAGGGAGCCCGGATGATCTAACCCGGTGCGCATCCCTGCTTGCAACAGGGCTTTCTAGATTTGTTATCTTTCGACCATGCTCCATTTCACTAACATGGGTGTAGTCTAATTCTGATTGCAGTGACTTTGAAATCGGCTGTGAAGCACTAAACCATTTTTATAACTATTTACTTCATGTTACATGCCACATAGCACTGTCAATCACACCTACCGATGTCATATCGCATATTGGATGGTGCCTATGACTCGTACCAATCTCTATGAGGCATAATGTTATTAATGATAGCAGAAAAAGTTACTTGATAGGGAAATTAGCACATATCTGTGCAGCCAGTAAAGACTGCAAGACATCTGCAGCTCTCTCGAAACGCCCAGAATAGTAGTATAGTTGCCTGTGGTATTTTAGACGGCAAAAAAACCTTCTGAAGAATCCACTGATAGATCCCAGATTGCCTAGATTAAATAGCCGTATTGCGTTAAGGTAAATCCATACACGGCCCCATCCTCATTCTTTGGAGGAACTTTTGCTACAGATATGAAGATGATTTCATAGCTCTATAATCAATTGAAACTAGCATGCAAATGCTTGGATAAAGTCTCTCGAGTAAACCGTGATCTAGAGGAGTCACTACAGATGCATTGTAGACAACGCTCATCGTTGCGAATACCAAGAACCCAAGACGACTGCGGGGTGATAACGTATCTATTTATAATACCAGGCTTATCTGGCCTGGTCTGATATTGAGCTTTAAATATGAAAAGCACGATTACGAGTGTGTATAGACTAGATGTCATGCACTTGAAACAACCACTCTGTATAGATAACCTAATTTAAATGGGTCGAGTGCACAAGCAGATGTATGCAATTTTGTTTCGCCTGTTCCATTTATCCATCACACAAATGCATTCTGTGGGCTTTAATGATAACAACATGCCGAACTATACTGACTTTGGGTAGCACAGAAGCGGGGATGCAACTTGCAACACAGGTTACACGGTATGTGGCAAACCACGGTTGTGTATTTGGGGGTTGAACATAATGCACGGAAACGAATTACACCAACTGCAAAGGCATCTACCTAGCATATAATGATATGAATGACGTCGAGTGACTGATGTGAAGAATAACTTTTACATTACCGACAATCGTAATATATGGTTGTGTAAATGCTATAGGAAAAATTGGAAACTGGGAAATACTAAAAACCTAACAAGGGACATAAAATACCGAGGAGAGTCTGAGGGAAGAGACAATATCATTAGTTATAGCCATCCAAAATGAAAGCTCCTGAATAACCACCACAGCTCAACGCGGTCCGAAGTGAATGAGAGGTTCCAGCTAGCGATAACATAACAAGCCGCCTATTCTTTGGCTTAGACGTCAATCTCATGGTCTTGGGCTACATGGCCCTCAAAATGTATTGAGTTATTGAGAAGCAAAGGCTCAGTAAGGCACTTGACTGTTTTCAGTTGTAGCCAACAATTTCCGGAGCAGGTAAGCTTTCGGAAATTGGTGTTTGGAGGCATTCTATCTTCTAATCTTCCCTCATAGTTTTCATACCCCGGCTTCGAAGATATATTGCGAAAAAAGGGCTCGGTGAAAAGGTATTCATTGGCGTGGAAATGTCGTCTGATCGTGGATGGAGATATGGGAGACAATACAGACAACTTGCAAGGAATTGTTCGAACCAGGAAGTTTGTGTTGATGCAAACGCTTATGGCGCTGCAGATAAAAGGAACAACTTGGAAGATAGTCCCATAATTTAAGCTTATTCTCATCTCCTTTGCAATTCCGTAGACAAAATTTTATAATGAAAACGCTCTTTCCCTCCTAGCATTATCATACCATCCTGCCAACCTCGTAGTATATATCGCCATTGCACTTGCGCTTGCACTTGCATAATGCGTTTTACAGTTAATGAACTAAAGAACTAAAATTCAATTTGTTTCAACATGATGTCTTGTGAAGGAATCTAACATGAATCTTATACACTGTCACTCCCAAAAACATGGCAAAAACATGTGATGATTCATACTTGTCACTCATATAATCATGGTGACTCTATCCAAACTCACTCCTTGGTGATTGATCTGTCACGATGTGATGAAGACTGAACACCGGGTCATAAATATGATCATTCCGGTAAGGTTAGACCCTGATTACAGTTTATGTGGTTCTCCGACGGGTGATCCCCTGGTATGAAGTATAAATGGTGGAATAGAAAATAAAGGGAATTAGACATTGTATCTTTAAGTAGTGGGTTTGATGGAAATCGAAACGAACAACTAGAATTTGCGTTGAATGGGTTTCATGCCCGCATCCTGAATCAATCAGTAGATCAAAGATATGGTGTGAAGTACCTACGTAGATAGAAGAGAAAGGGGAGGAGGGAAAAGATTCGGTGGGCTTATCGCAATTGCCCGCCTCTTTATCAAGGCAAGGGTAGCAATCATTCCAGAGCAAACGCTGCTTTAACGCAAAGGTTATTAGATATTTTTAGACACGAGTATATCTTCATATACGACGTCGATGATACATCTATTTGTCGTATATTTTTTGAGAGGGGAGAGGGCAGATTGAGTCAAGTTTTTCCTCTACTCACCAATAACGTCAAGAACTTTTAGTTTGTACTTACTTCCACTCACAAGGCTTCAACCATACCACGTGAGATCCAAGAATATCTCAAGTGCCATGCTCTCTATTCATGATAAGCTCATGATTCAATGTCTCACTCAGCACCAACCAACCTATATTATTCAGTCTCATCAAAATCGATGATAACAAGTATTGCTCTATTGTTGGAGGAAGGCAAGGTAACATCTGACCCTAGAAGGGGGATATACAGCCACCGATATTGTACACATACACCGTTCACTGCTCTTACATAAGGTTAACCATTTTACACTTTCTACTCTCGTTCCTGTACCACATGTTAAAAATATATCCTCATAAGACACCCACTATCAATTGTACATCAAATCCACTCTCTTGCAGTTCTCGGATACATCTAATCTTTCGCACACGTACCCGCTTATGCTCGGAAAAGAATCTAGCCCACTCTGGTACATCCATCTATAGCATCTATCTCTCCACCTGCAATGCCAAACGTCAAGAACAAAGGCAACAAAGCATTCGCTCCTTTTCCCGGCTCCAGTTTCCAGATTCCCACCCCTCCAAGAAGCGGTCTCCATCTCCACAACCCCTATTACCACTGTCGATAGAAAACTATTACGATATATCTGATGATTTTTGAAAAGGTTGAATAATAAATATTCATTTCTCAACAAAATCGACTTGAAACATATACTGAACATCTGACCGTATTCACTTTCTCGTGCCTGTCTTATGAACCCTGACCCCCGCCCGGTGTTGATCAGCTCAGCCATCATATCATATCATATCACCATTATCAACCTCATTCCTCGCCATGCCAACATCACAACCTTTTAATCAACATTCACGACACGCAAATACAGTTCGGAATCAGCAAAGTAGAAACAATATGGCGAGATCAAATGCTTTATCAGATCGATTGCGCAGTGAAGGTATTTCGACTTTGTTTCATTACAGTGTCTCCATTTCCCCATATCCTCTCCACAAATCTAATCTAATCTCGTATCTAATCTGGCAAAACAGCAGAATCGTGGGTCGAAATATCCTCACAACCATCTTCGTCCTCTATTTCCTCCATCGATAACGAAATTGTAACAACCGGTCTCCGCGTATCTCAACATCCTTCTACTCGGCGACGCAGACGATCTCATAATCAACAACGCCCCCCAATAATCACAAATGACAACAGACAAAGAAGCACGAGCAGTCAAGAGGAATACGAAGAATCGGAATCGGAACCAGATCATATAGATATCATAACCAGTTCCAATGAAATTTCCCCACCAGAAGCCGTTCCAGCACGATTAACAACTCACGCAAGATATGATGCGGAATTCGAAGATGATGAAGATGAGAACGGTACAGCTTTAGGAATAGGAAGAGGAACAACATTACCATTTACACCCCAGCCAAATGCTTTCTCTCATCCTCCTTCTTCAGAATCCCAGAGTCATCGAACCCAAGCTCCTTCTAATGGCTCATATTTCCCGCGACAAGTTCATTCGCAACCTCGACCACAACCTTATCCATCGCGTAACCACACAACTTCACGAAACACGTCGTTCAACAATCACACGCGACTCCCTATAGATCATGATGCCGCTCTACGGGCTAGTCTCACAACATTACTCTCTTGTGCAGCTGCGGCAAGAGGTCTTCCAAAGTCTCCCGCTCAAAACGCCACCAGTAATGAACCAATGGGGCTTCGAATAGTTCCGGAATCAGAACTCATTGGTACAGCACCACCCACTACAGCCAATATATCACGACCTTTATCAAGTCGCTCAAGGAGTGGATCGTCACAAGATTCGCAAGATGAAGCTATCAAACGCAAAGCTAGTCAAACAAAACAAAACACTCGGGCTCTCAAAAAGAAGAAGGGAGAACTGGTGCAAGGCGAGGAAGCGTTTATTTCGCCTACCCTACTGACTTGGGTTATGAGCGCAGGCGTAGTAGTACTCGTCTCGGTAGTTGGATTTGGTGCAGGATATGTTATTGGTCGAGAAGTAGGAAGGCAAGAAGCATCGGTCCTCGGGGGATGGAATGGCTCTATGAGTGATGGTAGCTGCGGAAGAGAGGTGGTTAGAAGTGGGACTGGCGGATTGAAGAGATTCAAGTGGGGCGGTAGTGTTGCTAGGAGTATTGTTGCTTGAAGTCGTACACGATAACTTATGAGCGTTTGAGCTTGATTTGGGCTGCATTGCAGTGTGGTCGTTTTGATGAGATATCACGAGCGTGTTTGATTGATAGGGTCTAATTACCAAGCGTAACTTTTCGGAGACTCTTTGGCGTTGGTCCACGGGCATTGGGTTACATATATTTTTCATATTCACATAACATTCTGGAGGTATTCTATTTGTTTCGACGCGAACTTTGGTTTAATACACATCTAGCGGGAGGAATTTTTAGGGTATGATATGATATGACATGCACATATGATTGGGGAAGGAGGGTGGATTGAGAAGATAAAATTGAGATTTGGGTCTGGATGAATGGATAGGATAAATGAATTAAGATATTTCTCCATGGGCGTGCTTTAATTTCCTGTTATCGTGGAAGTGAACGTATTCATGCTCAAATCTGCGCCCTTGAATCATTATTCAGTATTATCATCTCAGCATTTCAGCTATTTCTGTTGAATAGGTTCGCCACTCAAAGGTTTTATTAATGTTAATTGGTATGATAAAAACCAAATGATGATTTGCAGGCCCCAAAACTAGTTTCTGGTTGAATAAAGTATGAGTTAGATGCGGGTATTCCCATCAACAAGGTAATCAATGCGGGGGGAAATGAGAACAAAGTGTTTAGGACAATTCAACGAATGAATTGAAATCTAGAGCGAGGTGCGGTAGGTAGTTTATGATAATTGAGATACTCTATGCAATTTCTACTGATGGAGCTGGAGTGAAGAAATATTCATGTATAGGTAAGACGTTAATTATAGTTATGTTAGAACATACTTGGAACCAAAACTCCAGCAGAACATCAATACTTCAGTTTCGTATATTGGATAATATTCTAGTTATGAACATTTGAACCTGGGTGAACAATACGTGTCTCAATGTCTGTGAAATAGAAAAGGCGAATAGAGTAAGGGGGGGTGGTCCTGGAGAGTCTCATGTGTAGAATACCGTGTGGCGATGAAAGTGATTGAAGTGACGTAGGCAATACAGGCTAGTTGGTATTAACGCACTAAACGACGAATTTGACTAGCACTATGTCGATTAAGCTATACATATCTCAGATTCTCAGCTAGAGAAATTCAGTCTATATTCTATAACCTCGTTAACCTCATATTTCTACTTCATTCAACATTCTCGCTTAACCAATCCCACTCTAACCTGCATGTCCTAATAGCATCGTTTGCAATGAGTCCAGCAAGTGATTGCAAGTTGCTATGAAGAATAGTAGTCTTCTGGTACTTCCGTTCTTCAATGATATCACCCACTCCAGCCTCCAGTCCACTTCCACCATACTAAATGAATCACCAAAGCTTCTGAAGATTGGAACGAAGACTGAATCAGCAAGTAAAGCTACAACAGAGTTGGATGAAGCTATGGCGACCATCGGGCATTGGTTGGGACATGATTCTCCGCGTAGGGCTCCCTGAGTGCGAGTATTTCCAACATAATAGAGATCTGGAAAGGTGCGTTCAGAAACCACAGTGATGTATTTATAAAATGCAAAAATGAAATCAGAAAACGGAGAGCTTCGGCAAATCAAGTCGTCTATTACGAAGGATGCATTTCTCACAATACATCCGCGTTGTATCAGAGAATTGGTAAGACTTCGCAAGGGCTTTTGTCTTCCCTATGGATTTCATCATTCTTTTCTCATATCCCAGAATTAAGATTCTTGAACGCGCCGTGAGTTGGTAGAATATGTGCGCAGCATTCGCTCGAAATGTAACCACAAAAGATCGATTTTCAGTTAATACCAAGATCTCAAGGACGTCGAGTCCTTTGATGTTCCGAGTCGAATATATGTCATCGATTTCGAAACCGCAAAAAGTCTGCATCAAACGGGCAGCATTAATAGTAAATAATATTCATTATACTGTCAATTAACTTGATCACATCTCCACTCGGAAATAGTAATCCCCTGGCGCTCAAGCTCGTTGTAATTCTGAAGAGATAACATCATCATTCAATGAATTAAAAGGTAACATTATATATAGTCTTCATAAATTAAGGGTTATGACTAGGTTGAAGTTGAGTCCTTGTCTTGTGAATGTTAGGTAAATGCTTCCGGGAGATTTGTTCTTCCGTGTTCCGATCCCCAGTTTCTTCCCCATAAACAAACGTCAACTTCAATCTCCACATTTCCTACTTGTCCCTTTTGAATTTCAATTGACTCAATTTCTTCAAAAATGTCTATTCAAAAGAGAGCCCCTCTTGGTCGCGTTCTTGTGATCGGCGGCTGCGGTTTTCTGGGCCACCACATTGTGTCCCTCCTCCATGATCGATACAATTGCACAATCTCCGTTCTTGACCTACGTACAAGCCGAAATCGACATTCATCAGGAGAGGTTACCTACCATGATGGTGATATAACTTCTCTCGAATCTCTTCTCTCGATATTCAACTCCATCAAGCCAGACGTCGTTATTCATACAGCATCACCTGTCGCAATTACTGGAACGAATGAATTATTCCATAAAGTCAATGTAGGAGGAACGAAGTGTGTAGTTGAGGCGTGTCAAAAGACTGGAGTGAAAGCTTTAGTTTTTACAAGTAGTGCCAGTATTATCTCAGATAACACAACCGATTTGGTTAATGCAGATGAGAGGTGGCCTGTCATACCCGAGAAATTACAACGCGAATATTATTCATGGACGAAGGTATGGTCTATCAATTCCTCCCATTTCTTTACCCAGCTGTGCCAATTTTACTCTCAAATTCCCATACTAATGTAATGGCACGAATAGGCAGAAGCAGAAGCCATAGTTCTAGCCGCAAACCGCGCACCAGAATCCCCCCAACTCCTGACCGCCTCCATTCGTCCCTCTGGCATCTTCGGTCCTGGAGACGTTCAATTAATACCCGGCCTCCTTAATGTCCACTACACCAATCGTACTGGTTTTCAACTAGGCGATAATACCAACCTCTTCGATTTCACATTCGTCAAAAATGTTGCACACGCACATCTCCTTGCGGCCGCTGCCTTACTCGCAACTGCTAAGCTCAACACAACTCCATTAGATACAGAGCGCGTAGATGGTGAAGCTTTTCTCATCACTAATGGATCACCCGTTCCATTCTGGGATATGGCACGAGCAGTATGGGCAGCCGCGGGATCCACAAAGGGAACAGAACATGTGTGGGTTATTGGAAAGGACTTTGGATTAGGACTTGCAGGATTCGTGGAGGGACTATTCTGGCTCGCTGGGAAGACACCAAACCTAACGAGAATGAAGGTCCAATTCAGTTGCATGACAAGATATTTTAGTATTGACAAGGCGAGAAGAAGGTTGGGGTACGAACCATTGGTTCCACTGGACGAGGGTATCAAGATTACGGTGAAGCATTTTGAGGAAGAAAGGGCGAGAGACGGAGAGAAAAAGAGCCAATAAGGTATTAAAGTGTTGGCAGATTCGTTTACATTATAGAGATTCCGAGCAGATATTCTCATATAACTCCGCAATTACGAGGACTTGTAATTATTTGAAAAGCTTAATTAAGAATGAAAGATACCCTTAATCGTCTACCTAGGTAGTTATAGATCATACTTCACACCGATGACACATATCTAGCAACGCTAATACTAAATGTTTTGCTATTTATGCTATACTGGGACCATTGCTCTGCAGGCAAATTCGGTATGCAATCTGGCCATTTTGGTATATCACTTCATTGCTAACCCAGCGCTGTCGGTCTTTGAATGACTAGGTTTTGGTGGAAGATGGGGACGCGGTGTACATCATTCAATAGCAGGATCAGGTAAAAATATACACGATGTAATTGAACAATGAAAATTTAGATTGGAGATATTGATGGCAAACGAGGGCTTTATGTATGTTGCAGTCTTTGGGAATTGAGGATTCAATATTGAATTCTACGCCAAACATAAGTCATCTGACATCAATTGTTGAGACTTATAAATGTATATCATTCAAGTCACAAATTATCAGTAGAATCACAAAATCATATTCCATTCTGGCACACAAAAATAATAAACCAAAGTATCTGCTAGAGTATCTGCGCGTACAAAAAGACTCCCCAAACCCCAACTTACCCCCTCGCTAAACCCTGCCCGAACTATTAATCGACATTCTCCTCTCGTTTCCAAGGCAACTCTCTCCTCAATCTTCACACAACAATATTTTCCCACCACCAAACCCTCATATAATTAATGGACCAGCATTAATTCGCACTTCGAAAGTGCTCCCAGATCCTCAACGAGTATTCTCTGCCTGTGATCTATCTAGTATCATTCGACGGTGCTGCCTCTCACTGCCTCTCTCTAAATCTTTCCCATTTTTCTGCTATCTCTAGCGCCGTATCAGATACATATTTATGATTCTAGTTACGCGACTATAAATCAGATTTGATCTTTGACAGTTCTGCCTCCCTTGACTTGTGAGCTGTGATCCATGTTTCGATGCGTTCCTAAGATTGTTATACAATGGTCAATAAACTCTGGAAGACTGAAGATGCAGCGGAAACATAGCTTTAGATGAATTATACTGTTTGAAGCACCAATATAGACATTGATCAAAGCTTTGGCTATCCATGAGAACAAGTAAAAGACACCGATAACTGAACCACGAAATCAATAACATCTGCCTATTTACAAGATAAACTTCTTCTAGCCCGGGAAAAGGCAAGATATTGGAAGTATGTATCGGCTGTCGAGTCTCATTGTTCTAATCCTAAGAAGTGCTGGAGTGGATAAGATTGGTGTCCCGGGAAAATGCTTCCCTAGATCTCTCCCTCTAACAGCTGTCGAGATGTACTGGCACAATATTTAAAGAGGAGAGTCTCAACTTGTGTCATTAACATTCAAACATTGAGAATATTACTATTCTTTTTTAACTTGAAACCCAGAGAATGGACAAGAAGCTGGGGCTTCCTTAATTTTCTCATCCTCGGTAGGCGTCTTTTCGCCACTCCCCTTGCCTTCAACATCCAACTTCTCCTCTCCATCAATGACTTTCTTCCCCTTCAACCAGCCTTCCCTCTCCACCATCACCTCCTCCATCTCCCCGGCAAACTCATCACCATCTCTCACATACCATTTTGCAAAAAGATCATTTTGAATCCACAACACTTTCCCAATCGCTTTCACAATCGCTATCTTTTTCTCCATTCTCAATTTCGGGTGCGAGAGAACCGCCTCAAAAATAATATCTTGGACAAACCCTAAACAAACTCCTATGTGTACATATTCAACATGTAGAGGATGTTTTCGACCACGCCCTACGTGCATCATTCCGACTTTGTCAAGGTATTCCCAGAATTCCATTTGGCTTGGATCTGAACAGAGTTTATGGAGATAGCCTCTCAGAAACTAGAGAACATGTCAGCCTAATCGACAAACTGTATGATGATACAGGTCTACAAACCATCTTTCTGTGCAAGATTTGAGGACTATTCTCATCCGGCAGTTCGTCTAGCGGACCCTCATAACTTGTGCTACGAGTTGTGAAGGCACGTGATGTAATATCATACTGTAGAAGTTTTCTGTATACGATATTCACGACGGCTGGTATGAGTTGTTTGATGTATTTTGAGCCATAAATGAGGGCTTCTATGTCTCCTATTTCGAAAGTTTGAGCAGATTTCAAGAGGAATTGCGTGTTGTGTACTCACGTGAACTAAAGTCAAGAAAAGAGTGTAGATAATGAATTCGTGTTTCTAGATCCGTGTAAAGCTCCTTTCGATCAATATGTAGTCTCGATCTTGAAGTCATGATTATGTTTCGTATTATGTGTGTAGACGTGGGATTAAGTAGCAATAATGAATATATATGGGACTGGATAGTTTGAGAAATACAGACATCTCTGGGTAGAAATGGAGTTCATATACGCTCAAAACTTATTACGTAGGATGATAAAGATCAGCCCATCGGAGCATTGCGATTTCAAAATAATTGAAGACTTGAGTATTGAGCATTATGATGGCAGTCAATTATCTCGCTATGTTGTCAGAGTGGTTCGTTTTTTGCTTCGGATCAGATCATGTTTGGGTGATGTGATCCTTGGGTATAAATTCACGTGATACAACCTTACACAACCGGCCAATTGCAATGATTAGTTACCAACTCACCTCAGTTCATCCGCTTTCATTAACATTACCAAACTATCGGTATACTTCGGCGAACACAGCGCTTCTACATTCGATGATATCCAATGAGAGTCACCCTTACATTTTGAAAATCATGGGAATGAAACGCGGAAGTAAGAAATAGTTGCTGTGCTTCTGTGCTGGGTTGCGGTTATATATGTAATTAGAGGAGTAGGTGTCATGGGTGGGTATCCATGGATGCATTTTTTATGTCTCGATTAGGTAGTCATAAAGATGCGCGGAGCATGATGGATTACATTGGTAAGATTGAATGCTGTGCTTATTTTGGTGAGGGGAAGATGCGTCTACTCTATGAATCGATTTCGTCTATATTTCATATCGGCTTTCGTTAGTTTGTATACTCGTATATCTAGAAGTGGAACTTGTGGTTGTAAATGTGAGGCATGGAGTGGCTTTCCATACGAAAGTAAGCTATCTGCCACAAATCGGACTGTTACATCAGAGGCTGAGATATATTGTGCCACATTACCTACCGAGGAACATCTAAAAAAGGGGGACTCAGCCAATATTGAAGTTCGGGAAAAATCAACAGCCAATCGTTTTCTTGTGCATTAAGCGCCATGGTTACTCTATGTAGACTAGCTGTACCTGAATCTGGCGATTATTTCCGCTCAGCCATTTTCTCTGAGCGTGGGGGATCTCTTCCGATTGAACATACTCCAATCGACTGAGGGTTGATCAATTTTCGGGCTGTGCTTTCATTCAATTCAACGGCAGATATCCAAATCAACGACACGAAGCTATACCCTTGATCACATCTACAATGTTTTCCTCCAGATATCTATCGGCAACTGTTTGAATGTCAGATGAATTTGTATTACGGCACTGCATATGCAGGGTACCCAATTACCACCCATGTAAGAGTATGTAGAGTAGCATCGAGGAAAGAACTCTCAACATGGGATATGAAAAAGTAAGTAGTGGCACAAAGCTGTGCTGTGCCATACAAACGACCTACCGAGAGACCTTTTTACCCAGGTATATATTAGATATGTGTCTCATGAGCCATAACCATAGCCTTACTCGGTCTTGAATTTTTTCTCATTTTTATTTACATATCCATTTACAATTAGAAAGTTCTTACATTCTTTTGCTGAATTTTGTTGTTGGTTCAAGGTTTGGTCTTCGGTCCATAGGGGCGTCTAACTCAATATATTCATTCATGTATGATTTATATTTTACATTTGAACCAAACCTACCTCGCATGCTTTGCTTTTCTGAGATTCACTTCCGAGGAGATTGAAAGAACAGGAAAAGAAACACTGTCTGCTTTGATCAATCAAGGTCGGTTAGTACATTATTTCTCAATTCACCTTTCTATTCATTCAATTATATCATCAGTCATATCGATTCAATTCAACACACAAATATTTTGGAGAAGTCATCCATGTAGTCACATATTTATCAACAACTTTGGAAATCTTCAATTTTCCTTTGGATCATTTTCGAAATCCTACTCAAGACTTGAATTTAAATTCGTTGTTTGATTTCTTATCTCAATTACCTTCTCCGTCAAGAGTTCAAGATGTATCTCAATGTAGATGCTCAAAACTTCAATCAATCCCTTTTCATACGAGAGTCTCGAGAATGTGCACAAGGACAACTGTGGTATGTTTGCACCGCAAATAATTTCAAGGGTTGTTGTTCTGTAGATGCATGTTCAGTATCAGAATGTCCAGATTCAAATACCGCTGCAGTTGGCGCATCGAGTACTTCAACCACTTCTTCTGAATCTACATCTACATCTATATCTTCTACTTTTACTTCTACTACATCAACCAAATCATCTCAAACTACACAATCCTCACAATCAATCCTACAGATAACCCCACAGACAATCCCGCAGACACTCTCACCAAGCACCATCCTCCTAACTACAACTGTCAGCCATCCAGTCAGTGCACCTACACAAAACCTATCCAGCTCCCCCACCACTGTCGCACAAACAACTCCTCCCACCTCGTCATCAAACTCAACACCAACCATAGCTGGAGCAGTCGTTGGTAGTGTCGCTTTAATTTGTTTCGCAATGGCTGCATTCTGTTGTTTCCGTTTTCGCCAAAAGAAAAAGCAGGATAGAGAGAGGATGTTCGCTGAACCCGAAAGTCCAGATCCAGAGACTATTCAATTTTATAGTACGACGGGAAAGACGTTACAAACACCTGGTAGTACGAGCACAAGAAATCCTGGATTTTCTGGATTGGGATTGGGGGATGTCTTCGCACCGTTTGGTGGAAGTAAGTTATCCAATTTTATTTGTCACATTCTCTCTCTCTTATGATGCCTCGTTGGTGGTGACATGAATGCTAACCATTTCCTTCCAAAATAGGAACTCGTACCAGTAGTACCACCCCACCTCCAAAATTACCACCGGGCGCACCAGCAATGAGCGAATCTCAAGTCTCTACCCCAAGTCATTCGATTCCAATAGTTCATCCCTCGCTCATTCCCAAATCTCAAGAAGATGACGAACAAGACAGGCCACTTTCCCATGACCCTGAAAAATCATCCCTGGCACCCCCTCCCGAATCTTCACATCCAGCTTTCCACCCACTTCCGGGAATGCCCAGTCCGCGACCTGCACATCGATCCGGTATAGGCATTACGATGAGTGAGTTAGACGGAAGAGAAATCGGAAGAAGACGTGTTTCTGTCGGTAGAAGTGAGAGAATAAGTGGAAGTGGAAGTGAGGGTGCTGTCAGTGCGATAAGCACGCCCTCACAAAGTGTGATTCTGGGTGCATCGACGAATCTTGCTCAAGGACAGGCACAAGGATATTGTCATCCAAATGGGCCTCCTAATCTACCCTTATCTCTGTCCGGTCGACCTATACAATCTCACCGCCGCGGAAACTCCTCAAATCCATCAAACTCCTCTTCGATCAATCCAAATCCAAATATGAATCAAGCACCAGCATCTCAATACGCACAGAACCAATACTCACGTCAACAAGCGCAACACCAATATACCCAACAGCTAGCTTCAGCGCGCTATGGGAAAGGTATGAATGCAAGCACAAATGAACACCAAAACCCATATCAAATGTATAGAGATAGTAGGGAGCATCAGCAGAATATGGGATATCAACATGCGTTGGTTAGGGCGCAGGAAGGACGTGCGAGAGCCCTTTCGGAGACCCATAGACAAGGATACGGCCAAACTCAAGGACAAAGAAACATACAAAAAGGAAAGGGCCGAGGAAGGATGAATTCGACAAACCAAGAAGTACATGCAGAGGAAGATGCCAGCAAGGAATTAAGAAGAGAAAGCAGCACTCACAGTATCCCCATAGGACTCGGTTTGGATGCGCAACCCACTCCCCGAGAACTAGAACGAGATACAAATTCACAAAATGGAAATGCACAAATGCAAGTCCACGCTAATGTGTACGGAAAACACGAAGATCTCGCTCAACCCCTCTCACATCATGATTTTCAACCCAAGCAGACTTATCAGACTCATCGTGCAAACACCGACTCGGTATCTAGCATGGGATCTCCCAGCTCGACGTCTGCAAATGTTGGGGCATGGAATCCAGAGTCTGTGTATACACATCCAGGATTTGATTTTGAATGTAAAGTTGTGGCGCCTACGCCTCCTCCTCAGATGATGGAGATATCGGGAGGAGTGGAGAAAAAACGAAATCATGTATTAAGTTGGTCTGAGTATGATGCTGGTGGGGAATTATCCATTTCGCCTGTTTTGGATGGGAAGGGAAAGGGAAAGGAGATTGTGGAGTGATGAGAAGGATTAAGAAATCAAATCAATATAATGGATGAAGTATCGAAAAAGAAAAGGGGAATCGAGGATGGTTTGAGTGATGGATAGGGATGATGAGGGAGTTTACATTTACATCTACAGAATGCATGAGAGCGGCGTTCGGATTTGAGCATTTATTACATACACTGGAACGATCACTAATAGGATACCGTAACATACCATATGACACGGTACAACAAGTTTGGAGAGGAGGAACGGGGGAGAAACACATCACAGCATATTGTACATACCTCAGGCACAAGCAGAAGTGAAGAGGAAGAGAACTAGCCGAGTGCAAGCAAGAAAGGAGGAAGAGAATGTGAGCACACTCAATGCTCTAGGTGAAAGGAAGGCGGAGAGCAATATAAGCATGGAGGAATGTTGAGTTAATACCACAGTACGAATCACGAATGAGTGTCAAGTCGTGAGACATGGCGGTGGATTTTAAATGTAGATAATGAATGTGATGATTGATAAACCGGAAAATGATACACCGAGGCGTTTGTATATGCGTGAGTGGTGGGGTGAAACGAAAGGCATGGGTTACTATAATCAGTAGCGAAATGATGTAATAATAAGCGAAAACAAGTAAAATCTATCAATTTTCAAAATCTAAAAGTCTATTTGGATATAATCGTTTACTTTGAAGATTCTTAATTGATTGATAGAGTGGCTAATCCGAGGTTTAGGTATATTCTTCAATACTAAAGAATCAAAGCTAATCTCATTGATCACAGATTTTCTTCAAATCTGCAGTATTAACAGTCCAGAGTCGGCATCTTGTCACATTCCTCCCAACACGATCGGCTCCTAATGTGTGTAGGCAGATAAACTGATGGTTGTGGAGGTGGCATAAAATATCAGAATGTAACTGAGGCGTCTTAGGGAGCATTTGACGATGGTGAATAACCAGAGATATTGTTTGAAGAACCTTATTTCAGAAAGCTGATGCAGAATGCATGCTATTTTTGATATTCACTAGAATTATTACATGCTTTCTACGAACTTTAGATGAATGATGACTATTTTTCTTGAGCTCATCACATATGCAGAACTAATCAGTATCTCCTGACAAGAATGCCGATACTATGTTCAATATTTAATTTAGTGAGTGCCATGCATACAGCTAGTTGTGACGATTGGGTTCAAGGCATGATTGATAATTGATAATAAATAATGAATTGAAGTTAACAATCTATACGAAAGAATATCAAGTTATCGAATACAAGAATTAAAGGTATA